>CM041531.1:31616422-31711422 GCA_023238725.1 Scortum barcoo
ACTTCTCATTACTAAAAGCAACTAATGTACCATCATGTAGGGAAGAGCAGTGATCAGTGACATACTCTTTTAAAAGAGCTACTTGAATCAATAAATTCATAACATAATTTGAACACCAACCATTACTGTTGCAATTCTCAGTTAATCATTTTATCATATTAACACTGTGCCATTTGTAATGGTAAACTAACTAAGATGATCATATCAGGTAGCAATCTATCCACCCTAACAGTTATTTTACATATTATATTATATATTATATACACAATGCTGAGGTAAAAGGCAGTTTGAGTTTGCAGTGATCCAGTCTTATTTTGTCATTTGTGGTCAGTCGTAGCAAACTATACATTTATTATTAGTACAATAAACTCCTCCCTGCAGAATATTAAAATTCTTGGGGGTACTTCTTGGCATGGTTTGGGAGCAGTGGTCCTCTTGGAGTTGGCGTCCAGAGCAGGAATGTAAAATGAATAAATTGTCATTGGATCTGCTTTTGTTTCTTCCATCCACTGCTTTGGCACAAGTTCCTGGTACTAAATTTAGGCTCTGCTCTGGAGGTGACAACAATTTCAAGTTCCAATTTCAAGGTACATTCTGAGGTTGGCAGCATTGCTGTGATCGTGATTGGCCAAGCATTGCTGCCTGGTACAGGAACAGCAGTGAATAGAGTGGTTTGTACGGCTGAAGTTATCACTGGCAGCACTTTACTCTCCTCCTTTACCTAAAGGACATTTACACCAGGCGGTGTAAGACGAAGGCTCAGAGAATCAGAGAAAGGAAGCGCCTACATAACGGCCTATTCTCCCTGCTGTGATCAAAAGGAAGCTACCAAATACACCAGACCAGCACTGAGGGGCTCAGGAGGAGCTCCTACCCTCAGATCACCAAGATCCTAAATGAGGACGCTACCTAAGGATTGCCCTAAGGCTATTTTTTGACACTTTTTTCATAATTAAAGGAGCAAAAGGTCACAGATTTCACTCTGATTATGTAACAAATGATACTAAACTTGTACACCTGTACAAAGCCAGTTTGACATAGCATGGGTCTCTGCGTTAGCCTTCTACAAAAACAGCTATCACAACAGTGGTTACATTTCTCATAAAATGTCCCTGGATTTTTTCAGCAGGCTCTGTGTGTGTTTCCATAAAAGGGGCATTTGGAGCATTTTTTGGACTGATCTCGTCTCACCTGCTTCAGTCAGGAGAAAGAGATTGTTATGAAATAAATAAAAATGATAAATAAAATATACACAATAAAAAAAAACAAAAAAAAAAACAAACTGAAAACAAATGAGATCAGGCATGTTTGTACAGCTGATGTAACCAGGGTGCTCTATCCAGGTTAAAAAGAGAACCACCTCCATGACACTGAAAACTCTGGCTTTAGGCTCAACATATCTTGCTAACCCATACATCTCAACTAGAAGACCCCTCAGGACAACCAATCCTTTAAAAACAAGCAATAGTGGAGAACGTTTGTTGGACAAATCAACATATGCAGGCGCTCAGTGGTATTTTAGGAGAGCTAGAGCCATAACCAGGACCAAGTAATTCTGAGCAATCACCCCTATCCTGTGAAGAAACATTTCCATCATGATTGGAGTGGTCACATCCAGCTGATCTTCCATTCCCTTTAAGTGCCAGGTGCATCTCATTCATCTGCTGCAATGCTGTTTAAATGGCAGATTAAGCAAGTTGGAGAAGCAAATGATTTTCTGCTGAGGAAACAGATCTGCTTGTGGTGCATCTTTCTCTCTAAATACTGCATACTTTAAATAGCAGGAAAATACTCCACCATTGACTTTAGGCAAGGTTTTTGTTGGTCAATGGCACCATTGCTTTCTGCTGCCTCTAGATAGCGATGAGCCAATAATGTGCCTAACCACACCTCATTTGAACTTTATATATATATTTAGCAATGACAGTTGCACTCTGCTGTGTGTAAAATATGGCCTAATATCTTTTAAAGGAATACTCTTCGTTCTGTAGGCTTGTGGTGGAACTACACTTTCCAGCACACATTATTGAGCTGTCTATTTATTTGTCATGTTGGGTGTATGACATAAAAAATCTCTACAGGTACAGAGGAAGCTTAAACATTTACACTGAAGAGCACTTTTTTACTTACTCATACTTGTTGCAGGGCTTCATTGCATCCCTGTGTATGTCATCACATTTTCATTTTATTTCATTTCACTGGTACAAATGTGAGATGAGCAATATTGATATGCAATTACTGAAAAATCTAATTATTGAGAATAATAAAAGCAAATCTCTAAAGCCCTGTTTCCATTAAGGACCATTCCTGAAATCAACATCATAGATGTTGCAGTGGCTTTTTTTCTATGTTCTCTGATAAGTATGTAAAAAAAATATCTGCAATTACTAAACTGTCTCCCTGCTCCAAAAATGATCGTATCTTATCTAGAAATTTCCCCTTAATCATAAAACCAACAAATTGCTGTATTAAATTTTTAAATGCTGGAAAGCTAAAATGGAACTTTTAATTCATGAGACTGTAAGGCTTCTGTCCTTGAGGATTTTTGAAGAACTTGAAGCCTGGTAACATCCCTGAAATTACATACTAAAGACATGTTCCAACTGATTTAATGAGAACAACCTACTGCTCAATGTCAGCAAAACCAAAGAGCTGATCACTGACTTTAGAAAAAAAGCAGGCAAAGACATACACCCCTCAGTCTATCTTCATCAATGGAGCTGAGGTGGAGCAGGTGAACAGTTGATGGGAATCAGCATCATAGAGAACCTGTCATGGCCATCACACATCTTCAGCCTGGTAGAGTGCCCTGGCATTTCCTAAGTTAACTTAAGAAGGGAAGGTTTCTGCCCAAGTGCTAGTAAACATTTACGGAGGAGCAGTAGAAAGCATCCTGACTGGAAACATGACAAACTGGCATGGGATGTGCACACAACAGGACAGAAGGGCTCTGCAGTGGGTGATGTCAGTGAGATGAGGTGCCAGCACTGAGTTCAAAGGATACTAAAAGACAATACCCCCCACCAGCAGCCTGTTCCACCCGTCTGTATCTGTTGTCGTACCACCAGACTCTAGAGCAGCTTCTTTCCTCAGGCTGTGAGACTCACAACTCATCCTCTGCATCATAATGGGACTTCACACACTTTACTGTCTAACTGCAGTACAGTTTGTTTGAAGGCATGTATGGAGGGATATGTACATATCAATAGATGTATATAAGTTGCTGTGTAAATTGTTTTATCTTATTTTTATTATATCTTATTCCATTATAATTGTCAGATTTGTATACATAGACGAGTGACAAGTTAAAAAAAAAACAAAACAACAGACAGTGTCTCAGTAAGGTGTTGAACCAGAACAGCTTCAGGTCTCCTTGTCATTGATTGTTCAAGTCTCTGAACTCTCTTGGAGGGATGAAGCTCCATTCTTCTAAAGATATTCCCTCATTTGGTGTTTTGATGATGGTGGTAGAGAGCTCTAACGCGTCGCTCCAAAGTCTCCCATATCTCTTCAGTTGGGTTGAGATGTGGTAACTGTGAAAACCATAGCATATTATTCACATCATTGTCATCTTCATTAAACCATTCAGTGACCCCCACATTCCCCTCCCCTCTATGGATAGGAGCATTGTCATCCTTCAAAGAGACCCCTCCCATCAGGATAGAAATGTTTCATCAAAGGATAAAGGTGATCACCCAGAAAAACTGTATAGATTTGGACCCAAACCATGCCAACATAATGCCTCCCACAGCGTAACAGAGGCATTTGACTTATTTTTAGCATGAGAGTATCGTACAACAGGATGTCCAGTATCATAGATATTATAAAAGGCTTAAACTAAATATAAGGACTATTTGTTATCAAGTCATGAGTCAGAGGATAATAGTTTAGTATTCCCACATAACAAGATAATTAAGTTGTGTTTCATGAGATAACAAGCCAACAAATGAGTCGTTGAATGTTGGCTTAGAAACCAGTGTTCACAGCTTTCATATAAACGCCCATCCCCACAGCCCACTTGACTTCACCAGAGTGTGACGATGGAGGAGAATAGTCGGTGGCACAGGGAGTCCAAGTTCATGTAAATCAGCTTGGCATACATGGCATTTCTTCCACTTCATTAAGTTGAGCAAGCCACCGTGACCAGCTTTATTTGGTAAACTGCCAAACCCCGCTGATAATTGCTCTCCTTAATTCATGAACAATGTCTCTGGCGCAGAGGTGCGGGGCCCAGCAGCACCCACTCTTTATCATGCTGGTTCAACGCATGGTCATTTTACACTCTGAAGTTCAGCTTCATGCCAATGCTGTTTGCTGCTCCCTCTGCAACCTTCCCCTGTATGTGTTATGCTTCTTGGTACTGTTGTCCCTCTCAGAAAGATTTGTGATTTTGGACTATATAAAAAGCTGGACGCTGATCATGACACTTAATACATGACAGTACTCCATATGAGTGAGTCAGCATCCTGTCTATCAGCCCAAAACAGTGATGAGACATACAGTGCAGTAGACTGGACATGATTGACAGGCATCATGTTGACAGATCACATGAGTAAGTTTTGTGAGATAACGTTAGCTGATGTTCTGCACTGTTGCCATTCTAATAGCACTGAAGAGAGGCGAGGCGCCTGGGAGCACAGACAAATGTTGCATCAGTTTGATTTTTTTTCTGGAAAAAACAACCTTCAGTCCTTGAGATAGAAGTCAGTCCACTGGCTGTTATAGACCACTAAGATGGGGCGGGGGATGTCTCATTGTTTAAGTTATGTCAGCAAAATCTACAGACCATCACAAAAACAGAAATGTAGACATTGGCACAGAAGTATACATGCTCAAATTATGGTAGTTGTGCAAGAAAACTACAAGATCAATGGAATGAGGATTACAGCAAAATATCACCTGTATAGAGACTGACCTTATGATGTGTGCTGGGTGTTTGGATTGCTTTTATGGAGATGTTAAATGATGAGACGACTGGCTGCTGCACCTAAATGGTGAAAAGAGAAGGGGGACAATGTGCTGCTTGCCTCATCCCCCTGTGCAGTTTGAAGCTGGTGGTTATTTGTGGTTTCTGCCTGTTGTAATAAGAAATAATGTGTTTAGTCAAAGAGTCAGTTACTGGATGGGTGTTATCTTGAGCGTTTGATCTGTAATGATAATGGCTGTGGTGACTTTCTCTGTTTTGTGATGATTTTTATATCCATATTGTCAAGAACAGTGGAACAGTAACTTCCAGAAAGTCTTGACTTTTGTTTTTATTTCAGTCATTAGTTTGTTGAAGAGCGGTATTATAATGTACCAGGACTGTTCATCAAACTCAGCAGGGAAGCCATCAGGTCCTGGTGCTTTGTTACAGCTCATCAGAATAAGGCCAGTGGCTGTTCTGGGTTTCCTCTGTTGGGTTACTTGCATCAATATTTTCGAGTTGTTAGATTCAGATGTTCAGCCTTCTTCCTTTTCCACCTTTTTTATAGGTAGAGAATGAAATTATTTTTCCTCTGAATGTTGCCTTTCCTGTTTGCCACGGAGGAGTTGATGACGACTTTGGGGAAGAATTTGTTTCTAGGAAAGATGCACACTCTTTTTTTTTTATATAACCATCAGACTCTGGGTCTTTGAGAAGAGATATGTTAAATCACTGTCTGGTGGTGGGTTTATGTAAACTAGTTCTGTTCCACGCAAGTGTCACAGAGACATGTTCACTAATAATGATGGGGTGCGTCTTTGTCTGAAATATTTATTAAGCGTTAATATGAGAGAAAGACCATCAGTATTTGGGCCATAAATTACACTTGTTTGTTCATGAAAATAGTGTTGCATCCTCTCATAGCTGGATGTGTGACTATTAAAATGTGCTAATATTCTGTGTTGCTGCTCAGGCTCTGTGGGCCTCACCTCAAGTTCTCTCTTCATATTCTTAATGTAATTTTATGTTACTCCTCTCTCCTGTGGACCCACATGGGGTTGTAACAAATTCACACACCTCTTTGTTGTGCTTCATTATTGCGTGATTATTTCTGATAACTGAAGTTGAGTTCAATCACTTTCATTAAATTTGGTCTCAATTATTATTATTATTATTATTATTATTATTATTATTATTATTATTATTATTATTATTATTATTATTATTATTATACTGTAATTACCTGATTTTAATATTATTTAAGTCATTATTGCTACAGTGGCATTCAGCCCTTGTCCTCCTCAATGTCCAGACAATGTCTCTCTGATTGTGTCTGTCCATTGTTGTGGATGTTAAAAAAGGCTGAGGAGCTGCATAGAGAACAGTGGATGAAGTAACCTGCACAGCTGTAACAATAGTTTCTATTTTTATGAAGACCAAGCAATATGCCATAAGACAATAAGTAACATAGTGATATTACATTATAAAATACACTTACTACAGTCTGCAGATGACATGTCTTGTGAAGGTGAATCTAGTGATGTGCTGGCCTGTATGCAAGAAACAGTTGTGTTTCATTTCAATATCATCTTAAATAATTTTTAATAAGTAAGGAGAAAGAGATAATACAGAAAATTTCACATTCACTGACAGATCACTCATCACTCCAGTACTGCAGAGAAAGCATGGAAGTTCATCCATGAAACACGATGTCATCACAGCAACGAGGGTTATAATTCCCTTTGTTCCTTACAAGAGGATGCTGTCAGCAACTCTGTGGATAGCTATTAAGAAGAAACTCTTAGTAAGTAACTTTTAGTGCCATTTAGGAGGACTCCTCTTGGTAAAATAAGCTCTTCTGTGAATATGGCCCTGATATCTTCACATCCCAGATGATGACCACTTGAAAGTGAGTGTCTCATGGGTACAATAAGAGACGAAGCTCTTTTGGGAGCTTAATGTGCTGGCCTGTACTGTAACATGGCAGATGTGTATGTATGTTTGTATGTATGTGTGTATTGATTCATTTGTTAGACACCATGTACCCACACAAAAGAAAAACTGATATTTTCATGCAATTAAAGACAGTCACAGACTTCTGTACAGATAAATGGGGTTTAAAATAATGTTTAAATAAAGCATCTAAGCTGCAGTGATAGAGGGTCTGTCAGTCTTAACCTTGGGTGCTGTTGGCTATTATTGAAAATATGAAATACAAAAAAAGGGGAGTCAATAGACAGCATATGATGGTATTGGGACAGATGTTTGCCTCTAAACTGCAAAGAAATGACAAATGTGAAATAAGTCAAAATAAGGGAAAGCAGAGAAGAAGAAAGCAGACAAAAGTACAGCTGCAATATGAGAACAATAAAACACAGCAGATATAAAATAGAAAACAAGAATATGACAATTCAACAGAACAACAGAGCGGTTCAGAGTGAGAAGCAACATTAAGATGCAGGCTGTGTATTCATCCAAGCCTGATAGACTCTTTTCATTTCCACAATGTGTTGTTGACTTGAGTCCAAAACATGAGCAGCTGTCTCTCTCTCACACACACACATACACACACACACCTGATCAGACAGATCACACTGCTAAATGATGGGATCCATACATCTTGTGTCTGCTTCGACATCTGCTCCACATATCACATCACTAATCCATCCAACAATAATTATTTTTCTGTATTTGAGATTAGATTCAAATGATAACAGTCACGGTGGTTGGATCACAGACGCACGGGGAGTCATCAGTTATTTGCATAGAATGAAACAAGGCACAGAGTGGCAGGACAAGATTGTAACAGATGAAGGAAATTTATCACTTTTCAGTGTGGAAAACATGAGCTTGAAGTCCCATTGATCTTGTCAAATCAAGCCACATTTCAATCACCGGCTCCACATTTTAAGGCAACAATATGTCATAGAGATCCATCCCAGCTAAACCAAACTTTGAGGACACAATCGTTTCCTTTGTTGACGCGAATATCCCAGAGAATATTGTAAATCTGACCAGTTTAAAAAGCTACTGCAGGATGTCAAGCTCCCATTTGCAAACAAAAGCACATGTTGAATACAAATGTAATTTGATTTTCCAACATTTTGAGAAATGTTTTTGTTGTACCGGTACAGAAGGAGTGGGGCAACACTTTTTGCTCCTACATTCATTTGGTCTTTGTCTGCGCAATACATCTCAAACTTTGATATAAGCTTCTCTGCAGCAAGCAAATTTCAGATTTAAACACCTAAAGTGTCATCCCAGAGTGTGTAACTACTGCTGATTCATATTTCTGTTTTGGGACACTCAAATAACAATATAAACAAACAATACAATACAACAATACAAAACAAACAATAAAGAATAAATATAGAAAGTAAAGGCATGATAATGAAAAGGTATGAAATAAGCCATGGGCATTTCATTTTATAATAGTATATACTATACAGTATATATACATACATATACTGAATATCAAAGCCCAAAACAAAAGCAAAAGCATAAACAATACACATTCAGAACCTGAATACATTACAGTGACCAAACACCATTGACAACACACCAAACACACTGAAGGGACACAGACCACGAAAGGTCATGGACCATTAGATAACTGTACATCTACTCCAAATTAGATTTCTTCACTGTGAGCAATTATGTGCAAAGGCATTTATTGAAAATTTTATAAGAACTATGATAGATTACAGGCCTCCCATCCATGTCAAGTGCTAATGTGTCTCTGAGCGTGATAAACAACTTTTATGTTCACTTTGAGGTCATCGGCAGCCAGTGAGCAGAAACAGCTGAAGAAGGGGTTAATGGAGAGGTGGGTGCACCTTTCACCCTTTCTGAGCATAACACCAGGAGGGCTTTCAAGCATGTGAACAACAAAGAAAGCAGCAGGACCAGACAGTACCAGTGGGTGGGTCCTAAAACTATGTGCTGACCAATCAGTGCTACTGTTTCTGATTCAGGCTGTCCTAATCTTGTGCCTTAAGAAATCAACCATCATCCCTACCACTACACAGCAGCAGTGACGAATGCTTTGGACTGTCACAGTGGCTGTCTGCTGCAGGGCACAGTTATGCTGCCCTTAGGTTAAAGCCTGCATTATCCATATATCTCATCAGGTGAGTGCCAGGGGGAACCAGCCAGTTTGCTGCGTTGGGGGGGTTACCAAATGATTAAGACACAACTAGACTTATGGCTACCTCCCCCCAAGGAGTGAGGAAGGTGACAACGAGAGAGAGAGAGAGAGAGAGAGAGAGCAAATTGCTTGGTCTCCAGTGTTGCTGCATGCAGCTTTCTCAAGAACCACTGATCCAAGCAACTTCATACTTGACACAGCATTTCAGCAATATAACCAGCAACCGTGAAGTCCACTGAAAGACACTTAAAGGACAGACAGAAAGATGAAGACAGACAGAAAGAGTTCCTTGCACTCTTAATAAGAGTACTATTATTGATCATAGCAAATATGTTCAAAGACCATGATGCTAATCCACCCTCCTGTGTGGAATAAGTACACCTGCAGATTCCTGAGAGCTATACAAGTCATACATCAGTTAACTATTTTAATATTTTACCAAGGCGAGAAGGAAAATAAAGTCCTTTATAAGTGTTGTACGCTTCTGACTAGGAAAATTAAAAATGCCCTTCCATTTGTGGTGTTTGAAAAATAATTAAAATCACTATTCTGTTTTCATTCCTATAATTTCAGTTCAATGGCTTACCCACTGCAATACATTATATCAGTGTGCTTTTCCTGATACCTGCTCATCACCTAACCTAATTTAACTTTTTTATGTGGAAAGTAAACTTTTCCAACACACACTTGTTTATTTGTCCTCTCTTTTCCCCAGAGAGTCTGAATTGGTCTCATTGTATGAAACACACTTTCCTGCTCTACTTAATTGATATTTGTTTTCTAATGTGATAAAATGGACAAATAATGAAAAAATGCAACACGCCACCACATGACAATCTAGAGTGTGGACTAGATAAGATTCAGTTCACATCCAACCTGTTTGGTTTAGTTCAAACAAACCTTTGACACATTTTCAGGTGCATTTAGTTTTATTTTGTGTAAAAACTGCATAAAAACATTTCTGCAGGCTTGTCAACCAAACTAAGACCCTGGAAAAGAGCGGTCCGTTTGCTTTCAAGTGACACCTGCTGCAGTTTTTGATCTTAAAGCTAAAGGAGCAACCACAAGATTTTATGATTGTGGATGTGTGATTTTAACACGGTCTTTCTTTTACACTTCAGCACATTGGTTCTGGGATTTTCCCAGACCGATAGCTCAAACGGTGTCCATTCTACCCTGCACACTATGGTATTGTGGTACAAGCTGTCTAAACCTGTCTGTCATTATTCATTACAGTGCTGTCTGTTCACATTCTAATAATAGTAATGGTCATTGTCAGTTAGCCAGAAAAGATACGTACTGCATGATCAGAATTCAGTCCTCCATGTGGGTCCAAGTAGCACTGGTGAGGTACGATACAAATGACTGTTCAATCAATGGCTTACCTGTCTGTCTGTCTGTAGAACTTCATGTTTTTAGCTCTTGGTTTCTTGGTGAAAAGCCAACATGAATGTGAATCACACTAGAGCTAAAAGGCAGTAATGTACCATTTTTTCTCCTTTGTCCTGACCAAATGAACTGACCAACAGAAAAGGCATAAGATGTTTAAAAAAAAAAGTAAGATGTCAATAGTGCTGGAAGAAAAGTTCTGTATTAGTTTTAAGTATCAGTTTGTGCAACAACTTGTTACTTAGAAACAGGTGCACAAGTTTCTGATTATCACTGTATATAATCCAGACTTTGTCCTCTTGCTTGTTTTCCCCATTAAAAGCAAAGCAATTTAGAAAAGATTAGCCATGTCATGTTTCCTCTACTGTCGTTTATGGCTCATTTAACAGATCACTAATTCACAGTAATACACTCCTCAGAGGCTACAATTAAAGTGAATAAAGGTTTTAAGCTTAAAATCAAAGGGCCGTACTATTGGTTGTTTCCTTGCTTGAGGAATTCCTAAATGGAGGCACTGACAAAACAAAGGCTCCTTTCTCAGCTCAGCCACTCCCTGATCTCACAGAATTAACATGGAAATAAGTTGGGTTGGCACGAGGCGCCAGTTAGGGCTGGGTATCAAACCGTTTGGGTTCTTGTTTACTTTATATTTGATCAGACAGTTCCTAATTTCTGTTCTCTTTTCTTTTCTTTATCTTTTACTTTTATGCTCATTAAAAAAAGATGAAATGATTTAGTTTTCTCAAAGGAAAGTAGGTTAAATATTGCTTGGTACTGAGACTAAATGCCTATATCACACTATTTAAACTAAATATCCAGTTCTTCTCACAGCGGAGACAGAAAAAAGCGTGTGAATGTTTTTTTTATGACTATTGACAGCATCAGTACTATAATCAGCACCAAGTACTTCTTTTTTTTGGGGGGGGGGTGAACAGACCTGTTAAAAAGAAGCCTTGGAGGAGTCAGAGACATTTCTAACACAGAAACAATAAGGTCAGACACACACTTCCATGCATCCTTTATTCCATTATAAGCATTAAAACATCCATTATGCTGCTTTCTTGCAACAACCACCACATGTATGACAATCTGTTTCACAGCATGTTTAAGGCTTATTTAATCTGTTTAACACACCATTACCAAAATCTGATTCTATTAGCTTCATCTGCATTTCATTTGCATATCATGGTCCAGTGTTAAAACCAATAAGACTAGACTGCCCTGTATAAGGGCTAATATGTATAGAGATAGAAGATATTGAAGTATGCCATTACAGAGGATTATCATACAATCCAGCTTCAGAGACAGTGTAAATCTATCAACATTGAGACTGGAAAACCTCATAAAAATGTCAGTATCAAAACAATAATCAGGACTAAAGCAGGGCCTTCATTTCCATTAAAAAGACGAGCTGGAGGAAATATACTATCGGGGGCTCGTTATCCAAAAAACATTGGACCACGTTAGCTATGATCAGAAAACACTAATAACCAACTGACAAACCACTTCACAGCAATACACTGATCAATCAGACGACCATCACAAGTTGCTATGCAAATATCCTTCAAACACAATCCTTCTCTGAAAACATTTTCAGTGTTTAGTTAAATGTGTTTTACTTTTTTTTTTTACTGCAATGTGATTGTTTGACTTCAATCTTTAGTGTTTAACTTCATTTTTTAGTGTTTTACTTCATACTTTCATTTGCAGGGCAAAAAGAAATGATTCAAATACAGTTGATACAAGCTGAAATGTCGACAACTATGAGAAGTGACTTGCATGCGTTGCTGACTTCCACAGCATTACATTTCCCCTCCGTGGATGTCTTTGGAGTTCAAGCTGGGATGAGAGCGAAAAGAGTGTTGAAAAAAAAAAAAAAAACAGAACAGTGAGCATCCCTGGCTGATCCCTCTCCTACTACAGGCAAGAACACATGGCTGACAAGAGGGGATGACAGTGGTCAGGCTGAATTTGGTTTTAGTACCATGGTGTCATTTCAGTATTCCCCAAACTGCCTGGCTTTCACAGTGATTGACTGATTGAATAGCAGCAGTCATCAGTCGCCCTGAAGACCACGAGAGCCCTGCTGGTGTGAACAGGACTGGGTGAAATGTCTACGAACATAAGGTTTTATTTGTAGTGCGAAATTATAAATTAAACCCAGCGACAGCATATTCACCTTAAATACCTTTGCATGGAGCAGCATTCACAGTTCAGTGTCTTCAGTCTGCAGGTAAACCCAACACCATGCTTTAGTTTACAGTACTGAGCCAAGTGTGTTTCTGTCTGAAACAGCTGTCAAGTCTTATTACCGCATGATCTCCAGTTAAGAAAAGCATTGCCCCGATACCTGCTGCTCTCTCTTTTATTGAGGTACGCTTCAGTGTTTCTCAACATTAGGGATATTTGTTGCTGCGTTGCTTAGTGGCAAGGTTATGCACGTGGGTTGACACAAATTACAGATACAATAAGTGACTATTTTGATGATGCATACACCACCGCAGGCCACTGTGGGTGATGGAGCAATGTCACCCTTTTAAGAGTGGCCTCACCAGGTGCTGGGATGTCAACGTGTGTTTGTATTCTGCAATTCAGGTGGATAAAATCAGGTCACTTGTTCTCTTGTTTCAGAACTCTGTGTGTTTGCCAATGAGCAAGGCCATCAAGTTGCTAGATTTCTCTATGAAGTTTGGCGTTATCGGCTTCCTGTGAGAGAGAACAGCATGCATCAGGAGTACGTAGATCACAGCTACAAAGGCCAGATGTGCAGGGGCACACTCTGGTTAACAGCTTTTAAACACACACACACACCCAATGAAGAAAAAAAAAAAGCCCTACTTGCAATTAAGAAAAAAACATGGAATGCCAATAACAAAAGAAATTAACATATATAGTATATCCAAGCACAGAAAAAATCATTACCTGAAAATATCTGCACAGTAAAAGTGCAAATGTTTGATCAACCCTGAATGGTAACTTAAAAATACAGAAAAAGTAAAAAACTTCAATTTTATCTCGAGGTGCAAAATTGATACTTCTTCACCTGGTATAAAAGAATACAAAAATCAAGCTTGAACATTGCAGAGACTCTCAGTCAAAAGAAAAGCAGGGATCATGGGAGAAACGGAGGAAAGAACAAGGAAATGTGACAGAGCGATGCTCACAGTAAGAGACGCAGAAAAGGTGCAGGAGACAGAGCAAGCAGAGGAAGGGAAGGAGGCTGAGAGCTGGACAATCCAGAGTGAGCAGCGAGTGCAAACACCATCTAGGCCCGGGTTCATTGGCAAACTGTGTCCACGTGTAGGAGCACCAGTCAGGTTGTGGGGACACGACACGTTCAGACTAAGCTTCACGCCTGCCCGGTGCTGGCCTTACCCTCGGCTGCACCTCAACAATCTAAAACCACCTCCTCTTCCAGTCCACTTCACATCCCCACCAGGAAATGGCCCCAAGGACAGGAGAGAACAGTGTGATCACTTGGCTCCAGTCCTGCCCTTATGTTCAGAGAGGAGGTTGGGAGATGATTAGGAGGAGGCTTCTTGACTGTGTTGAGATGAACCCTGGCCTGAGTGCAGAGCTCCCCTCAGGACGTGGAAAGCTCGAAGGAGATGAACTGTTTGAGTCTCTCCAGGTACTGGGCATACAGTTCAATGTCGTTGTGACCGGCTCCCTCCACCCACAGGGGCTCGACGGCACGGGGGCAGCGCTCGTACATGGCCAGGCCGTGGGAGAAGTCAATCACCTCATCCTCTGTACCGTGGATCACCAGCACTGGGGACGCCACCTTGGACACCTTGTCTATACTGTGGAGGGAAAAGAGACAGAGAGAGGTTAAGGGTTACAGTTAAAAACCATCAACATGAAGCTGTGACAATGGCCTAAGAAGAGAATGGGTCAATCAGCTGTCAAAGGCCTGTATGATTGGATTGGACTGCTGAACACTGATAATGTAACAAATGTATGAAATGGACTCACTGTAAGGGGACACAGGGAAACAGAAGGCATTGTCAATAAAGAGCGCGACAAGTTCAAACTCAGCTCAATAAAACAGATCGGAGTTCAACACAACAAAACCAGTTATGGAACAAAAACCCTAACAACTGTGGGGTTGGATGCAACCTGATGCAGTACATGCACAAGACGGCTCTCAAATCATCCTTGATAAAAAATGCAGAGCTAGAACACCTCATGGCATTTACACTATACATGTGGACTTGAATTGAACAGATGATGCTGAAAGTGAGGTTGTTTTGACTGATGTCAGCCAGTATCCATTAAAGATTAAAGATTAAAGATTAATCAACTGATGTTTGAAATTCACAGAGCAGAAAAAGGCGATCAGAACAGGGCTTTCACTGCCTCATCCAACACCCTGTTTCTACCGACTTGTTCCTACCAAGTCCAGCTTATGTTCATGCCACACTCCTCACAAACTCCAGGTGGTGCTGCTGAGCACAGGGGGACAGAGAGGGTTGTGAAGTCAGGCAGCATTGTCTTCGGGTGTCTACAGTGTGCTGTAGGATGCTGCGAGCTAACAGAACTGACAGTTCCCGATGACCAGCTTTTGGAGGATTACTGTTGGGATGTGTCGGAGCTCTGCATGTTCACCATGTTAGGCAGCAAGTCACAGTCAGACTGTGAGTTCACTGCAGTCAGACTGTGGGCTGAGAGGACCACAGTGGGACTAGAGATGCAGAGTGTGTGGCTGCATTACTGTAGTATGGATAAATTAATAAGTGAAAATGTCAACCGTGATGTCATCTCCAGGCAAGTCAGACAGAAGTAAAAATGTTTATTCATCTCATTTTTCAAGCTGTGCTGTAATCATTCTCTATGACACAGTGACCTTTACAGGAGCTCTTGATTTATGTTCCCTCCTTGTTGGAGAAACTCTCGTTCCTATTCAGATGTTTTTAATCCAAAACTCTAAATGTATAGAAGGACTGGTGACACCGTCTTGTCAGACGATAACATGGAGGTGTAAATGTGTCCCTGTGTCAGACACTTACATAGAGTTATGTAAATGGTGATCAGCTCTGTCTTGTGGATGGAAATGTACAAAGCTCCAGTCACTGCCATGCATACAAATTCCTTACTAATCATCCTGGCCCATAACTAGGTGTAGCAGCTCAGCCTCCATGGTGTTCTGCCATTCAGATGCAGGTTAGTTGGAAGTTTAACACAGACAAATCATTGTGGACAAATTTCGTTCCAGATGGAATAAAATGACTACTGTTCACTTCACAGCTGGGGTGTACAGACTGAATTATGGCAGACTGTCACACATGCACATAAATCTCTCCCAACATTTGTATGAGTATGGATTTACAACTACAAAGGGAAACTGACAGAGTGAATTACTTAACAAGGGGAAAAAATGTGGCTTGCAGATAGTGACTATTAGGGCTGGGATTTGATAGTTTTTTCTTAAATGAGTCTAGTATACAATCTGCATATGAAATCAGAATCATTTGAAATTCCTTACAGGATCCAATTACGTTTGGATGTCAATGTTTGCAAGGAACTTGAGTTATGAAAAACTAAAGCACAAGCATTCGATGTAGATCTGTAATTACCTTTTGTTAGCTTAGAAGGGTAAAACTGCAGTCTTTAGTTTCAGCCTAATTAATGTTGACAATCTGTGACAATGACAACCTGTGCAAAGAGCAGCAGAAGAATACGTATCTTACACGTACGAATAACAGACTGCAGACTTTAAACACTTTGTTTCAGAGCGGCTCAGTTAATAACCATATGAAATTAATAAAAATACTATAAATTACATGTGTTTAATTGGTTTAACTGGGAGATTCTGTCACCTTTAACCGATGGGACTGGATCAGCTGACCGTTTCAGTCTAGATAACTTATCATGCTGTTCATCTAATTGGACTGTACAAACACACCTGCAATTGAGCAGTGATGTCTATTAACTACAGTCAGCAGCTTGCAGAGAACACATTAAGCAGACAACAGCCAGGTTTCATCTTGACCTGTCATCAAGTTACTGTGTGCCATAATGGTGTGCAATATTAGCAACACTACTGCGACCCATTGAAGTTATCATCATGATTATGTATTTCAGAAACACGCACCCACACGTTGCTGCTAATTTGGTGGAGTTGATTTCACAAAATGAAATGACTTCAGCAGGTTGGAGGAGAGGTTTGGTGACATTTACCTTCAGAGAAAAAAAAAAAGCACTACATCTGTTGCCTAATTATGCAACAAAACACCATACATCAGTCCAGGAGCTGCCTGCGTAATGAGATCTTAGTAAATCAGTTAAATACACGCAGGTTTAATAAATGTGGCCCCCAAAGAACAAACTGGTGTTAAAAACATTTTAAGCATGCTAAATCTTGGAGGAAAAAAAACTTTTATGTCACAGTTTACTTAATGTGCTTTAAGAAAGGAAGAATTTTTCACTTTAGCCATCACTTGTGCTCAATCTATATACATGTCCTTCATCAGGCCAAGTTCATATGTATGTTTTTTTTAAGTCAAGAGTTTTTGATCCTATACACCTGTCACTAACACTTTACGATGAGCAACAATTTTTTTTTAAACAGAAACCTGGAAGTTCTTCATGGAAGGGAAAGTGTGTTAAAAAATAAACCAATTATTTCTTTAGCCTCGTTTTGGGCCTTGAAACATGTCATGTTCCTAAGCTTGGAACATCAGCTTACTCACCTTTGACAGAATCACATTCTCAGAGAAATAACAAAACTTCAAGTCACTTGTGAGTGTTAATCCAAAGGACACTGGGAACACTTCTCGAGGTCTTAAAAACAACTCTAAACAACTCTACAACTGTGATATGCAGAAAACTGCATGTAGTCAAAGTCAAAGTCTGCTTTATTGTCAATACTGCAGCATGTATAGGACATACATAGAATTGAAATTACGGTTCTCTCAAACCTTGGTGCATGAAATACAACAAAAATAAGCAAACCACAACAAAAATAAACAAAACAAATATGTATGTACCAAGCATAATCATAAACTTATCTTGCTCCTGCAATAACAGATGCATAAAATGCATTTTTCCATACAAAGCTGACCAATTTAGCTCACATGTAATAATAATTCATGACATTAATGCTTTGATTGATATTCACACACTTCAAAAATATAATATATACCTGGAACTGAACCTAATTAAAATCAATCATTCTTGAGAAGATTTTATGACTCCTAGTGATACATTTGACAGCTCTGCACTTGAGCTATACTTAACCTAAGCCACGTTAGCATCGCACACTGACAGGACATACTGTTTGAATTCCAAAGGTTCTGAATTGCAGCTTTTACACGTAATAACATAAAATGATCAACACTGTTCTGAACTCTGTAAGCCAGCTGTCACTTTTACTCTACTTTTTACTTATAAAGTACACAGCAACCTGCTAGCTTCATGTCTGAAATTCATGTGAGGCAATCTGCACAAATGTGACCTCAAACATGATCAGGTCTCTCTGTATGTCCTAAAATACATAAAGAGGCCCCAGTCAGCAAAGTTATCAAACATATATTATCTTTGTTGGAAAAAGTATGTGAACCTTTGCTTTCAGTATCTAGTAGGAACCCCTTCAGCAGCAATAACTTTAACTAAACCTTTTCTGGTCCTGTTGACCACTCACACACATTGACTTGGAAGAATTTGGGCCCATTCTTCCACACAAAACTGCTCCTCAGTGATGTTGGAGGGCCTCCTTGCATGAACTTCTCTGTTCAGGTCTTTTCACAGTTTTTAGGATTAAATTCTGGACTGTGGTTTGGCCATTCCATGGTATTTCAGTGTTACCTTTCTTCTGCTTTACACTGACCTATGTGGGCAATTGTATTGCTACATGTAGAGCTCCAGTTTGTGCATGAGACATTATCCTACTGAATTTGCCATATAATCCACAATTCACAGTTCCATCAATGAATGCAAGCTGCCCTGGTTCTGACGACGTCTGCAAAGCAGCTGCAAACCATGATACTGCCACCACATGTTTCACAGTTAAGATGGGGTCCATATGCTGGAATGCAGTGTTTTCGCCAAAGAGCTGCTCATATAAAGCAAAAGGTTCGATTTTGGACTTCCATAGAACATGTTCCAATATCCTTCTGGTCATCCATGTGGTCCTTAGCAAACTTTATGGGAGATGGGCAGTAATGTTCTTCTTGAAGAGGAACTATGGTTTTGAAAACTTTCCCTGCCTGGTGACCATCAACAACTTTTTGCCTGAGCTCCACAAACATCTCCTTTGATCGAGATATGGCACACTTCTTCATATATCTGTTTGAAGATCAGACTTTAATAGTAACAACCCAGTGTATATTACTTCAATAGGGCGAAACCAAGTCAAACATGATTGTCATTCCACTGTTTGAAACACCTGACTCCATTTACCCCTTCAAATAAACTGATAATCCTAGAGTTTGTTCGAACACTGCCAATTATATAAAGTTAATTAAAATCACTGCACTTGCAATTTGGAATGTACACTCTTTCAAATTGTGACTTTGATATAAAAATGATTACACACAAAAATGCTTTCAGCCCCACTTTTTAGTAGCTAAAAAAAAAAAAGTGTGAATAATCTCGTCTGTTATTTTCCCATATTACTCTTGTAGATAAAAATCTGGTGGACAAAATAATAGAAACACCTGTCAGCATAATGTATTACAATATAACAGCATCACAAACTGCAGTCTCCAAAATGGTCATACAGTTGAAGCAACACCTCTAAAAATGCTTCAGTGGAAATGGAACATTATAAACCTCATGAGCGTAGGATTTATGGAGAATGTTTGTATTACTCTGCATTAGTTTTAGCTAGGTGTATCTAGTAAACTTGCAACTGAGTGTATATAGCTAATATGAGCCAAAATACATACACTTAGTATACAATAGTCTACAATTAAAACTATACAATTCCAATTCAATCTTTGCTGAATAATAATTAATAATTAATACAGTTGCCATGGCGGCGCGTAAACACACAGCGGCTTAGTGCTCCCGGCTTTGTTTGTTTTTATTTATGTTTTTAGTTGTTATCTTTTTAGTTATTTTACAGTCTCCTGCAGCAGCAGCTGAGTACAGTAGGGCTAAGCTGTTGGAAACTGGGGAGAGTGCGCACCTGCGGGCGTTTCCAAGGGCTGGATTTTATACCACCAGAGATTCAGCGGACCGCCGAGGCTTTCACGATCCCTCTGTTGCCAAGGAGACGGAGGAAGGCGTCATAAACAAAAGCGGGGCAGGAGGGGCGGCCTGCGTGCTAGGCTACAAGCTAACCCGTACAGACCGGCTCTTCCCAGTCTCTTCCTCACAAACGCCAGGTCACTCGTCAACAAAACGGAGAAGATGAAGCTGAGGATTGTCTCTGCAAAGATCGACAGCTGTGTGGCGATCGTTACCGAGACCTGGCAGGATAACAACATCCCAGAAGCGGCAGTAGAGCTAGCGGGGCGCTCTCTTCTCCGGGCGGACAGGACTGCAGCCTCAGAGAAACAGAGGTGGAGGTTTGGCTCTGTACATTCATAACGCCTGGTATACAGTTCTCCACATCACATCTGATCTGACCTGGTCCATGAACACAGCTCACCTGGTAAAGAAGGCTCAACAAAGACTCTTCTTCCTCAGGAAGCTGAAACGTGCTGGACTCTCCCCTCAGCTCCTGACAAACTTCTACAGGGCCACAACAGAGAGCATCGTCTGCCTCAGTGCAGCAGTGTGGTATGGCAGCTGCACTGCACAAGACAGAAAGGACTTAGCCCGGGTGGTGAAAACAAGCACAGGGGATTGTGGGAAGTCCTCTTCCAGACCTGGACTCAATATACGCTGGCTGGATGCAGAAGAAGGCCCGGCATATTGTTCGTACCGCTTCCATCTGGAAAGCGGTACAGAAACATAAAAACAACAACTACCAGACTGAAAAACAGCTTTTTCCCCAGAGCTGTACAATGCATTTCCCCCTACTGAGAACTTGAGACATGCACTTGACTGCACAACTGACCCACCCCCCTACTGTGCATTGCTGCTGCAACTTTGGAATTTGGATATTACATATTTTTACTATTACTATTTTTTTTTCGTATTAATTTCGTCATGTGAAAAAATTATGATTCTTGATTCTTGAGTAGAATCAGCTTTGAATCACAGTATGTGATTCAAAACTTGACAATATATCAGGACTGTTGATACCGCACTGATATATGGGCAGGCTGATTTAACAATAACCTCAGACAGGCCGCTAAGTGTCATGGCTGAGAACACTGTGGGCATAAGCGTGTAAAGATAATACACGAAACACACTGCACTAAATATACAGTCCAGGTGAAATGTGTTGTTCTGGAGCAACATTTGAACTAATGTACTACAAAAAGTATTATTCCTTAGCTCTTCTCTCACTGCTCTGTCATGGCTGGACTGCTTTACCCCATTCACCCAGTGAGGTGGTATGATAGTTATAAAACACTGACTCTCACTCCTTGGCTCTGCAGTACCCTAAGTACCAGCTTTCGGTCAAAACAGGACAGTGAGTATTGCTAACGCTTCAGCTACAGTGTAAAATAAATGACAGAAAAACAACAAATAAGTGGAGCTGTATGCCAATATTCCTCAACATGCAGATACAGGCAAATGTGCTCTCTAGTCATTACTTAAGTTATCAGTTTGATTGCATAAACTGCACTGGTCATAATGAATTATTATGCTAGCTAAGGCTGCAGTATTTTGACATAAATTCTCAGTTAAGGTATGCAGCTGTTGGGTGAGCTGTTACATGCTGTGTGCCAGGTTGATGCTGATTCACCTGCCTCATGTAATTTACTACCAATCTATAAATGTGAGTGACTGGAGACGTACTTTGGGAATTACACATTTTCAAGATGAATAAATGGATTTTAATCTCATGCCTTCAGTGAAATTAATTATAGTCGTTCTGAGAGAATCATCATTGCATGCCACATTTTTCCGTGTTGCACAAAGTGTAACTTTGTGAGCATATCAGTTTCTGTAAAAACTATGTGTACTCCTCTGCATCTTGCACAAAGTCAGTCACAAAAATAACTTTTCCTTAACAGTTGTGTTATCATTAAGCAATCCTAAAACATCTCTCCTCATATGAAATCTCTCTGCTTGAACCTCTTGGAAACTCCCAACACTTTTCTGGAACTGTCCCACATTCTGGCTACAATGGGAATGACTCCCTAAGTTAAGAAAGTTTATAAAAGTAAAAGTAGAATCAATTATTCATTGCTGTGAGAAATTTGGCTAAGGACTCCAATAGCCATATTGATGATGGCAGATCCGGGCATTTTTGATCACAATACAAGATCCAATTAATTTCTGGTCTTTTGTTTAATGTACTCTGTTGTGCTCTGGGCTCACCAGCTGTCTAAAACACCACAATTCACTATGTTAAAGCACAAACACTTCCTAAGAGACAGCACTGTGAATAACTGAAACATAGAGATGAGTAGTCATTGCTGCTTTCTTCAAGCAAAATGGGTGTGACACTGATAAAATACGCCCCATTAAGTAGTCTAACATCCACAGTTTTATTATCACTCATTTAAGCGATGGTTTAACTGATGTGACTGATTAAAATGATCAATCAACCCCAATATTCTACTATATATGCAGTAACAGCAGGCTCCCTTTGCTGACTCCTAAGTGATAAGATGCAACATCTGCAGGAAAATGGATTTAACTGAACAGTTCAAAGGAAACCTCTGTATATTAAAAGCCATTACTTTGTAGAAGGTGGGCTATGCATTCCTTTATTGGAAGTTGGTGCCTTTTTCATCCATACCTTAAAAAAATAAATCAAAGCCTGAATTTTCAATGAGGTACGAGTTATTTAGCGCTATCACAGACGTCTGTTCTTATGTTATACCCCCCTTCAAGCAAGTCAGGGATGCATATAGTAACAGTTCTTAAGATAAAGCAGTGCACTTTGTGTTGGGTGTATCCTTTGTGTGGTGGGTTAGGAACACTCTGAATAAATGCCAGGAAAAACAATCTTTCAAAAACTAACATCATTCAGCAGAAAGAAATTAAGACAGAAAACTAAGAAATATCATGGAATAAGAGAACTAAACTGGCTTGGCTATGACATCCTGCAGTTTCCTGCAACATCTATATGAAGACGAGTAATTGGTGCAATGATGATGATGATGCTGATTGATTACAAGAGACTTTGAAGTAAACGCCAACCCTCTGACATGAGGATCGACTTGTGTAGGGGATACCTTTCTAAGGCTTCTACCACAGTTAGGTTGAAGAAACAGGATGAATGAAAAATAATATTTGTAGTCAGTAGTATTGGTAATTGGTGGCAGGACATCATGAGTAGTGCACATCTGATCTGTAATTTATTCAGTTTGTTTAGTTTGCAGCAAAACACCATGATGCACTCATCAATGTTTTTGCAAGTTCTTGAAGAAGAGAAGACGCAAGCCAGATCGTCCCTCCATCATCATGGGGAATGTGAGATCTCTGGCCTATAAGATGTATGAACTAATAGCTCTCGTGAGGAGTCAGAGGGAATATAACTTCTGCAGGGATATTCTAACAGGACCGTAAGCGCCTGTATGGGCAGGCAGAACCTGAGCTTCATAATAGGAAAGGAAGGGGGGCTCGCTGTTTTAGGGCCTTCACCTACATTATCTGCCCAGAGTTTTCATATGCTGTTGCTGTCACAGTTCAGTCCCTGGGCTGACACAGCACAGGCTTGTGACGGCATCCTCTCTGTTAAGTCCAGTCCAGTCTAACAAACACTGATAAACTCCACATAATTTGTGGTGCGCCCTACCGCAGAAAATGAAACACTGGAAAGGCTACAGTTTACACACGCAGTAGGACAATTGTATGCTTGCACATGCTTAAATGATCATACCTTTTTTCACTTTTAATGGTATTTGTATTTGACATATCTGTATATTTATGTGAGAGCTGAGATCACTACCAAAATTTCCAGTTGATGTTCCACAAGTAAGAAAACCTTCAAAATCCCATTTACAACTATTTACAAATAACTTGGAATATAACCTTACTAACAGCTACATTATGGGGTTCACAAGGTTTATCAGTGTTATATTATGCAATATTCCCATACACCTTCATCCATTACGGATCAAACATCATTATTCCAACAGAAGAGTCCATGGAAAAGCTGCGAGGCCAATGCCAGTCAAGACATGGTTGTAACAACAGACAGAGAGAACCACAAAGTATAGCTGTTACAATGAATATAAGCTCTGTAGTTGATATATTTATATATCTAAGAGTGTGGTAAGTAAAACCAAGAAACACATTCAGTTTTTCATAAAGGTCAGTGAAGAAAAAATGTTAATTGCAATGTGTTAAAAAAGGAAGGTAAACAGCATGTAGCTTGCAATAGTATATCAGGACTTCAGCGCTTTACAACTATAATATGTATGATGGTGTGTATGACGCTCACCTGGGGAAGGCATCAAAGCAGTAGGTCTTCCGTGTGTCGGGGAAGGCCACTCGTAGCCCTGACATGAGCGGGGAGTGTAGGATGACAGCAGCACATTCATAGCGAGCAGCCAGGTCGATGGTAGGCACAGTGCCGATGCTCTGACCGTACAGGATGATGTTCTCAGGTGTTACGCCATACCTGTAAGAACACACACCACACCCAGACTCAGTTAGAGGAAGAAACACAACAACAATACCATATATGTATTTGCTAAGCTGTAAATTAAAGGACAAAAACTGCATTAGCACTGCCAAAGTTAAGTGTGTGTTTAGTGTTTTATGTGTATATAAGTGAGTAGGCCTGGGCTATCATATAGGTCATAGAAAAAGTGTTTTATGTCAAAAAAAGTATATTGAGTAGGCCTGGGCTATCATATAGGTCATAGGGGAAAAAAAGAGGTAAAATTCAGAGAAACAAGCTCAGAAAATTATTGATGATATTGAGAATATGGAATCGGTTATAAATTTTACATTACAAACAATTCAGGTTAAGGGTTCACCATACATAATCAATGGAATAAAACGCGATCCTTTACGCAAAGTACACTGCAATGGGTTATTTATTTCAGATATAGACAGCACTCACGGGCAGATATCCTATTTTTAACTCTTTAACCATAGAGGCTGCACATGCCTGAGCACAGACATCATATGAGAGCTCTATGGCAACACCGTGGTTATCTTCAGGTTTGTACCATAACAAGCAGTAAAAATGTGGGAGTACAGGGAAGGACTGGTGTGACAAATTCAAGACAACTATCAGACAGATAAGAGCATATAAAAAGAGTGATATGAGTGCTGAAGGATATGAGATTTGTATCACAGTGATGAAACTGCAGCACCAAGGTGGAGATGATACTCTCTGGTAATTGGCAGCTGTTCACCAACGGTCTCTATAACCCCAGAACAATGAGCCATCTGACACAGCACAGCTCATTCTTCCTTCCGAGAACACGATCTAATCTGCATCAAATCAGCTGGATAAACAAGATATCACAGGTACCTGTGTCTACATAGTTTCCTATCTATTTGAGATCTAAGGAAAAGCTTGGATGTCAGGTCTGTGAGGTGGTTGGCAGGTCCACGGGCAGCACCACAGCACAGCTGTACGAGCGAAAAAGTGAGGGATGTGATTTCAACTGCCACACTGTCCATTTAGGAAAGTTACATACATTGTTTGACACAGTGAGGACTTTAAGGGACTGAATATAAATGTGAATATTTCACAGAATGGTGATGACAGTGGTTTTCGAATGGTTTTCTATAGTGACAATAAATAATAATAACCCTTTTCCACAGGACAGATGCTGTTCCCATAATGGAAAGAAAGTTGTACGAAGCAAATGAATGACTGTAATTTTTTTGTGTTGTTAGTGAAGACATAAGGAGCTGACAGTTAATGAACACGACAAAGACAATTGGTCTGGGATCAGCTGTTGCAAATAACTTAATAAATGTCTGCAGTTTAGAGCATGAAGCATGAAGTCAAGAGCCACTTCTAAGGAGCTTTCAACGACACTGCACGTCTTCATCTTCATCAGACAAATGATTACGGTTAAAAGCTGGAATACCTATTAAGTAGACCTGAAGTTGATAACTGAGCTGTTTCTGAACCCTTACTTGTTTGTACATTAATCAATAAATCTATCAGGATACCACTACATGTATTTGGGTTGAGAAGATTCCAGCTGATACTAACTGGGGTCATACTCCTGTCCTGTCCTGTCTGAATGTTTGACCTGTGAGAGTGTTTCAGCAGCAACATTCAGTGTGAGAGTTTGGGAAAACACTCTAGAAACAGAGAGGACAGCTGGTGTCAGGTGTGCACTGGGTGGTGCAAAGCAGAGAACCTTTGATAGGTGACCTGGATAGTGACGGGGCTTTTCCCAGCTTCTCTTCTTAAGTACTGCAGGGTGAACGATGGCAGCTCTAACAGAGAACAGGAGTGTCGGAGAGAGAGAGAGGCAGAACAAGGATGGCGTGCTCCTGTGCCAGAACTCACAATCTGGGAAGAACGCTTTAAGCAAACCCTCCGATCCCCCGACAGCGCTGGGAATGCAGAGAGAGGCCGAACGGAAAGGTCCAGCCGCCCTCTGCCACAACACACATGCACAGAAGGATTAGACCCCTGCTTAACAGACAACCATGACAAAGGATTTGGACAAGAGGTGCTGGGTTGCATGTGCCCTATGAAGTGATGCCATCATAAGAGCTCTTCAGATAACAGCTTGGGTGTGACTAATCTGTTGGCCTAGACAAATCCTGTCTCTGATAAGCAGCAACTGAACTGAGTAGTCGTCCTGATAGCAGATTATGACCCCACACATGGATGGACTAAGTACCCACTGGCTGGCTGACTCACTGCACACTGTTTGGACTCAGGACTATCTACACAACTTTGTGGATGACTACAGCCACAACTGAGCAGCATGGCTAAAAACACATCTATGATCAAGGAGATGCATAGTCGGTGTGTATAGTTCTGGAAATGAGAAGAAGACCCATGATCCTACTGACACTATTAGAAACAATGATCACTTTCATTTATCACAGAATATACTCAAGCCTCCACGGTATCTGAATATCCATTTCCATACATGCTCATGAGAGACACCACAACAAGTTCCCAGGCCTCTTGTTCCCATCTCATTCCTACAGGAGTCTGTCCACAAGTGTGCTATAGACTGTGTGACAAACTGCACAGACAGAACAAAAACAAAAGCAGTGATGGCGAGAAAGAACAAATGCATTTCTCCAAGCCCACTTAGGGAAAAAACACAGAGGCTGTGGCTTACCTTAGCCACAGACTTGGCTCTGGTCGCTGCAAAACAAAGTATTCATGCCGCAAGTGTTGTACACATGCAGTACCACCAGCTTTAACGTTACACATTAAGTGCTGAGCTGCAGTCTAGGCACAGATGTCAGCCACAGCAGATTTCTGTTCAAGCCCGACAGACGCTTTTATCAGTAATGACTTCATCATAAAATGTGGGTGCCTAAAGTCTGTGTTTTCTCAAGGAGGTCTTAAGCTGCACAGACACTGTACAGATTCTGCTTATGGGCAGAGAGATGAAAAAACAGGGTGATGAAGGCAAAAATGTCATGAGTCAGCCTATTTGACCACAGACTCAGCTAAAGTGATTAGAGGCCTTCATATATCACCATTAGCCCTGAAGGGACTGTTACAACAGTATTATGCAAAGCTATATGTGAGCTTTTTTTCCCAAAATAGATGAATCAGAATCAGCTTTATTGTCCATATGTGTGTACACATACAAGGACTGTAATTCCAGGTTAATGTGCAAGGGTGCAGAGTGCTGGAATACATATAGAAGGAGTAAAGTCATAGATTAGAGGTGGGTGTCTGTGTATGTCCATGTTTAAGTCTATATACAATATATTTTTATTATTTTTATTTAGCAATAATGATGGTAGTATGCATGTTCAAAAGTGGTGCATTTATCTATGAAATATAAAAGCTGGAATTTGCAGGTAAGTATTTGTTTTAGTGTAAACTCTTACACTAAAACAACATGTTTTAGACATTATAATTAACTGAACTGTTCATTACAGTGACGGCCTGGGGGAGGACGCTGTGCTTGTGTCCGGTTGTTTTGGTATACAGTGTTTTGTAGCACTAACAACAGGGGAGGAGTTGAAAAGTTCTGAATGGAGGACAGGTTGGCGCCATTGATTTTTTCTGCAGTCAGATCAGCAGCTTTTGAGGCAGGTTGACCTTCCTGAGCTGGAGCAGGAAGTACATCCTGTGCTGGACCTTTTTGATATTGTGTATTGTGATATTGTGGGCCTTGGAAAACTGAAGGCCTCCACAACAGACACAGTGCGGTCCCTGATGACGCAGACCACCAGTGTGTGATTTGCAAACTTCAGGAGACAACAGATGGGCATCATGAGGCGGAGTTGTTACTGAGGGAGAAGAGCAGTGAGGGCAGCAGACATCCCTGGGGGGCACCAGTACTGATTGTCTGTGAGCTTCACCAGGATCACCTGCTGCTTCCTGCCTGTCAAGAGGTTTGGGATTCACTGACAGGTGGGGGCTGAGACAGTGATTAGATGGTTGGTTAGATGGTTAAACTACTTATTCTCTTAAAAACTGGCTGTGTGAACGTCTCTGTCACACCCAGGAATTTGTGTTGAGCTGCTAACTTACAAACTTAGCAGCCTACACTGGAACACAACAAGACTCATTTTCAAAAATGAAAAAGAAGCATTGTGTTCCCCTGAGTCGTCATTTCATACAATCTGTATTCCATGTGGTGCACTTCCTAAAAAGAGCAGACCACCTACCAGTCACAATTATTCATCCTATGAAAAAAAAAAAAAAAAAAAAATCAAGCAGAAACGTTACTAAAGTACTTTAAATGAGAAGACATTTTCAGGTCCAGTTCTCGTACCTGCCCTGCATCCACAAAGCTCTGCGACCAAACCCTCACCCGCAATTATCTCTAGATCAGGTCCCACCCTGACCTCTTATTATAAGACTTATGACCTGACCCATAATCAAATATGCCAAGTTTGGCACTAGGCAGTGCAAACAAAGGCTTGAAAGGCCACCCTGAGAGCTGTTCCAAAAATATGAGATGATGTGAGGTCATTTGGAAAAAAGCAGAAAATATCCAAAGTTCATTTGGTATTTGTTTGTTTAGGGATAAAGACTGTAATTAAGAGCTGATATTTTTCATATGAACCCTTTTTATGTTTGTTAGATATAAATAAAACCTTTTAAAATGGAGGAGGAGGAGCAGAACCCAGACTATTTGTAGTCTGCACAACCATGACGATGGCTGAATTACCAGAAACAGTGGTTTGTTTCCAGCCCAGCACCAACGTACATCAGTCACACTGTGCTGCCCCTTACCTTTTTATATTTCAACATGCAGTTAAACTTAAGATCATAAAAAAGAAAAGGTTGCAGTTTTCAGGGGCATTAAATGAAGGACTAAAAAACTTGTATTAAGGCTTTAAAATCAACCTGACTCTTGATCTCTACACTCCTGTGCTTCAGTGGCCATCTGGATGTTGATTCTCAAGTTTTTTACAGGGTAATCACTGAAATATACTTGATTCTAGATTGAGCAACAACACAGAGGAAATAAAATCGACCGTTTTGACGCAAATATTAAACAAGCTTTATTATGAGACATAAAAGTAAAACAACCAAATACACCCATTAAAGCAGAACATAAATTCCATGTTCATCTATTGTCACAAACTAACAACACTAACAAGCTGTCCTGTCAGGCTCAAAATGATTTTTCTGACACTTAATTCAGTCCTGGTCTGTTTCTGCACTAAAGATGTCAAGAGACCATCTTTACTTGTTTTAAACTTTTATCTCCTCCATAGCACAAAAACACATTGCACAAGCCATTAGAAACTCCTGTAGGTCAAACTCAGGACTGAGTAATTCTACAAGACACGCCATAAACAAACAGACTTTATGACCCTCCCTGGCCTGGCCTAGCACCAGCATCTTCTTTCAATTTACAATAAATAACACACTGTGTGGGAGTGTGTATGTGTGAACAGGAAACATATTTGGTTCATGGTTAGTGTAGCCACACAAACCTGTTTGTCTCATTTTTGATTCATTCAGATGCCAGTTCATTTATGTAGACTGTGTTATTTGACAAAGTAAGGCCAAGTGAGCATGAGCAAAGCCTGTAACTTCAAACAGTGTGTTAAAAAAATATATTTTTTGGTCTGACATGATTAATGCATTAATCTGAAGACTCCTAGTTCATGCAGTGCATCATGGAACGAAGGGAAACAGAAAAACAACGTTTAGTGAAAAAACTTGTCCAAACACCTGAGCCTGGGAATGGAAAGCGACTTCCAAAGATGATACTGAGGGAGAGTTTCCATATGCAAACTCAGGCCAGTATAAAATAGCCTGTCCAAACATACTGTGTAGAAATTCCATGGAAACATCAGGACTGGCTCAAAAACCCTGAAGTCAAAGCCAAGGTGGAACAGGCTCCAAATCAAAGTAGCAACATTAGGTCTTTCTAAGGTAAAAATGCAGCTTCCAGGTCGGCCTGTCCACAGCATAGAGAGGGTGAATGAATAGGTGCACAAGAGATTATGAATCCCCTGAGTGCTTTTGAAACTAAAGAGGTAGCATGTGATCAAGGCAACAGATCCCACTGATTTTGTGGGACAATCTCCTCTGCCAAAACAGACAGCAACGCTTTAGGAGCCTTTTCTCATTACAGGCTTGAAATCTCATAAAACCAGTCAGGTTGCATAAGTGAGAAACTAAAAAGGGGGTAAACATCTTTGAATGCTTTGTCAGGTCCTTTATCTTGGTAAACAACAATTTCACCAAAAAAAAGTGTGAGGTGTAGTTTAACAGGGCCAGGGTTTAACTTATTACCTCTGGAAGGCCAGTCTGAGCACTCAGAGCTGTGTTATGCAGCCTCAGCTAACGCTTTGTGTTGTAAAAAAGGCTTTAGGAGAAAAGTGACCACCAGCATTACAAATGATTTCTGATTAAGGAGACTGGGAGTATGCTATGCTCCAGCTGACTAAAAATAAAATCATTAAGTCATCATTACTCTGAAAAGACGCCCCATAGCAACATCAAAGATGCTCTCTTTAACAGCTACAATTTTTTCATCATTAGATTTAGATAAATGTAATACTTGTGAAAGACAGTGTACTATCTGTGATCAAGATAAAGAGAGGATGACATTTTAAGGGGAATACATTTTCTTTATTTAGCTGTCATTACAGTCCTGTTTGAAGCTAAAAGGTACTTGTAAATGCTGAAACAAATGTAGACTTCTGGGCCCAAAGTTCAAGGATGATTGAGTCAGTATAGGAATCAGAACTTTCAGATTACCATGTAGAAGTCAGCAAGTCAACATTTACTGAAGTCCAACTGGAAAATAATGTTCCTCTGTAAATATGCCACAGTACAACAATACATTTGGTGTATTTCTCTCGGCACCAAATGTTTTTTGCTCACAATGTCCAATATTCCATAAGCTTGCTAACATATTAGCTCATTAAAGGCAATGCTGAAAGTCAAACAACAGGAATGTTTTATGGTAATGCTTGATTTTAAGAACAGGCATTTAATCTCACCTAATCAGCAAACAGACATTTCAATCTTATTTTATCTATATACATTTTATTTATTTTATAAGAATATCCATTATAGTGATATTTGCTGCATCAGGAAACTAGTCAGACCCCTTCACTTTTTTTCCACAGTATGTTGCAGCCTTATGCTGAATCAACAGAAAACAATTATGAAATGATTTTTTTTCTTCATCAATCTACAATCAATATCTTATAATGAAATTGTATTGAAAAGAAAAAACTAAAATATCACATAATAATGCACACCGTTTCTATGAACTGTAGCTCTGGTGCCTCCCATTTCTCTCATCTTTGGGATGTTTCTAGACCCTGACACCTGTCTACATAAGATCTCAGGCTAGAAATAAAATCTGCTGTATTTAAGGCTTCCAAAAGCAGATTAGCAGCAGACACAATGTCAAAATGTTAAAAGATGTGTCTACATTGTGTGAGCAGATGGGCACAGAGCAGAACAGAGACACTATATCATTTCAGTCAGTCTAGCTCTGCTCTGGGTTATAGTAGAGTGTTGATAAAAACCCCATTAATATTGTACATCAAGCATTTGTCAAGGTGTATATTCAAATTTAAAAATATTCCAAACCTTGAAAACATTAGTTAAAATTAAGCATTTTCCAAACTTTGAAGACTCAAGGCTGTTTTCACAAAAGTACTTCAGCTATGTAAAGAGACTGAATACTTATGTTAATGTATAAATTCCGTTTTTTTCTTTTAAATAAATTTGCATATAAAATTTTTAAATCCTGTTTTGGTTCTGTCATAATGAGATAGTGGAGTATAGATTGATGGGGACATTTTTGAGGACAATTTGAGCATAAGTCTACAACATAAAGTGTGAAAGACTCCCTGAATTCACTCTATATCAATATTTCATTAAAAAACAATAAATACTCTGAAAGAAGAGCTTATCAGCATTACCCACCACATTTATTCCTCCACCAATGTAAGGTGTTTTAGGCAGAGCCTCATTCAATGAAACCTAAAACACAAATCCTGAAATAGTAATGGTGTCAAATTTGCTGACTGCTTTCTTTACAGCAAAGACCACCACTGTACTGTACACCTACTGTGGCATGCTTCTTATGAGACCTTAACACAGCACTATCATCGTAATCTGTAACAAATTCAACATGTGCTTCAATTTTGACTCTGACACTGACAGTGCTGAGCTTGTGCTAACGGAGGCAAGTCATCTGCACACAAGGACAAAGACACAGTTAATGTCGTGGCAGAGCACAGCAAGGTAATGCACAAAACTGTTCACTTTTTTTTTCCAGATGAGAAACGCAGGAGAAAAACTGTGCATCTACAGATTTGAAGCAGTCCAAGTATGCACTGGGTGGACTGGAATCTGTATTTGGGAAATCACACATGATCAATGCAGGGTCATACTGCCTCTTCTGCCAACACTAGCCACATCAGACACAGAGCGATGTCCAGCATGGACAGAATGAAGCCCGAGCTCAGAGCCAAGAGATTTTCACGCTTTATTTTTATCTCTCAGTAAAAGCAGAGGAAGCTTAGACTGGGCTGCTTTTAAAAGAACCACAAAGCCCACATTCACACTGATGAAAGAAAATCAGGCTCGTAACTGGCTTATTGGAATATCCAACCCATCTCGTGCTGGGGGAGGGTGAAATAACTCCACCTCTAAGACAAACCTTACAGACACACCTCATATCAGTACTGCAAACTAAATCCTCACATTTCTTTCCAACACACAGTAATGCTTCTGAAAACTGCGGCCATGAAGAAAGTGTGGGGCACTACTGTGCATTACAACACAAGGAAGTGAATCTTTAAAGCCTGGTGGGGGGAAATGTAATTTCAAAGAACAACAAGTACAATAAACTAATTTAGTAATCATCAAAATGTCAAGCCAAATGATCTTTGTGCAAACAAATCTTTATCTTCAGTCTTTCTAGCAGCACCAATTCAGCAGAACCCCAAAGGCTGAGTAATAGGACCAGCACTATGGAATGAAATTGCTGTTTAAGGGCATAGTCTTAATGATTATACACAAAATGTAATTAAAAAGATATTGAATAAACATAAACCTCCTCCTCAGGTGCTCAGCTCCCCTAAGGAGAGCCTAATGACTAACACTGTTTTATGCTTGGGCAGGTTGCTCTCCAAAGGATCAGGGAACAATTAAATGTTTCATTAATGCTCGATAGGAAAAAACACTTTTGGTTTCCTTTCAGTGGCATTTAGACTATCTGTCAAATGGAACGTTAATCTGAGGCATGTTCAGAATGAGAAATCTATGGCTCCGCTTTTTTTTATATGAAGTAATGATTAGCCTTTGGTCGATATTACAATTTGAAAGCAATGACGGCGACAGCAACAACAGGACAATAACACCGTTGGCTCTCTATCATTAAATCTGTATTAACTTCAGAAGTCATCAATCAATTAAAAACATCAACAGAAGCAATATGATGAGCATCAAACGGCCTCATACCTTCGAACTCTGAGAGATGAGCAGACAAGGACAAATTTCTACTTTTGTTGCAGAACTTTTTTAATACACCTGAGACTCATTTTCCACAGCATGAGAACTACTGGGTCATGGGCTGTTGTTGGACAAGCTGCTTGGAAACTGTAATACTTTCATAACACTTAATCCAGCACATTATCAACAGATTAAATGAAGAACTCGCTTAGTCGCAGCCCAATTGAACTGTGACGATGTGTATACAGATTTAATTTGCGTGGACTCCCAAGAAATAGAGTGGAGCATCAGAAGTGCCAAAGATCACCAAGGCCCCTTTTACACCTGTCATTTGTAGTGTCTCGTGTCCAGGGTCAGTATTTGGTTTTCAGTTTTGGGCCACCAGACCACCTTTCTTTCTAAAGAAATGGCTATGGACTTTGACTGTAGCTTCTCATGGCTGGTTATTTCTGACTTCCAGCTCTACGTTGCTGTTCATGCAACGCTGAGTGGGGTCGGTCAGTCCCCCATGCCTCCTGTCACAGACTGACTGACTGACCGGCCAACCACCTATAGAGGTACAAGGCCACAGCTCCTACAGCCTTTGCTCCCTCTGCTCCTCTGGTACATTTTTAAAACATGCTGGGAGACAGCGTTCTTGCAGAATGAGACGGTGTAGTTACCCATTAAAGTTACAGGAAACTAGACTCAGTTTTCTTCTTAACCAGTGACTTTTTTCCATCTTTCTCACAGAAGTCCAGATGCCAGGCAGTATGGGTGTCACAGTTAATAAGGTCTATGACAACCACAGAATAAACAAAGCCACGCAGTGCAGGTTTCTATGGCACACACAGAGTACAAAAGCAACCGAAGAATCTCAGAACCATAAACTGTACGTTAGACCAAGAGGAGCTCCTGTCCAGACCTGAAGATATGACAGAGCAACTTCAGCAAAAAACAGACAAAAAGCAAGCTGCTCACATTGAACAGTGCGTACAGTGAAGTGTATCATATAAAGGCTCCAACAGCTGTAACAGTATATACAGATGTATGTGCAGTTAACAAATATATATTATGGCTTCATCCATAATTAGGTAAAGTCTCACCTGTTGCAGAGGATGATTTCAGCAAGAGCTGAATCCATCTCCTGAACTCAGGGTTTACCTGCTCAGTAGAGTTCAGAGGAACACACTCGGGTGGAACAGTGTTTCCTCAATTCATTTTCTTTGATTTACAGTCATGACTTTTGGACTTCGAAGGACACAGCCTCAAACTGAGGTCTAGGAATTGTTTGATGTGCTCCTTGTGTCATGGTTCAGCTTGTATATCAGTAAAATAAACAATTACACATTTAATGTGCAAATTACTATTCATTTTACACCAACTGAAACCTTCCTGTTAACAGCATCAGACCACTTTCACATGACCATCAGCTTCATGTGTGTGCCAGCGTCCACAGCTGGATGCAGTGACTGCATGTTTGTCACAGAGGTGGCTGAACATGGGGACACTGAGTGTAAAGTGTAGGGGGCTGCACGGACAGCAGACAGCTCATCTGCTCATCATCACACTCACTTGTTCCTCAGGACCTGCCAGGCCGCCTCGATGTCCGCGTACAGGTTCTTCTCGGAGGGCTTGCCGGTGCTGACTCCGTAGCCTGAGTAGTCGTAGGAGAACACGTTGCAGTTGATCCTGGAGCCGAGGCCGATATAAAAGCTGCACATCTGCCCCAGGTCCACGGCGTTTCCGTGAGAGAAGAGCAGCGTGTAGCGGCTGTTGGGGGCGCAGCGCACGAACATGCAGCCGACCCGGTTCCCCCTGCTGCTCCTGGTGCTGAACACCTCCACCGCGTCCAGCTCCCTCTGCGAGTACTGCCAGTCCGCCCGCTCCGTCAGGTGCAGGCTGGTGCCCCCGTTAGCATCGGTGTGCACCGAGTAGGTGGGCTCCGGAGGGAGGAAAGCCAGCTTGGCCGCGATGCGGCTGGGACAGGGCGGACAGCAGAAGAGCCAGCACAGCTCACCGAGAGAAAAGCCGTTCATCCTCGGGCCTTGTTCGGGCATTTAGGTGCGGGCCTCCCCGGTAATTAGCTCGTACCGAAACACAAAGACAGCTCCCTCCTGGTCTCGGTTTCTAGTTATTTCCCATCAAAGCCAGTTTCGACAGTGTGGTGACAGGTGCCTCGCTCTCTGCAGCTAACGCGCTAGCCGGCTAGCACAAAGCTAACAACACAACTCGGACTGGAGGAGCGTCAGAGCTGAACGGGGCCACACTTCACTTCATGTCGGGTCACAGCGTGAAGCAGGCAGCGGTGCTCTCCGTGACACAGCTCCGTCCTCTGAGCTCATTACTCGCTGAACGTCAGGGTCTGTTGCTGAAGCATTGTCAGAAAGAGAGGAGACATTTCTGTAGGATGAGGGCAAACCGGTCTTCCGGTACAACAGGATATCCGGTTTGGCTTTTGTTTGTTTAGTGTGTGTGTGTTAGCTCGTTGTATTCGTTGTTTATTTTAGATACTCTGAAGTTTGGATCGTAGTTTTATCTTTTGTTCCAACTTCATTTTTCTTTATTAATTCAGGCAGAGTTATTAAATGTTATCTACCATCTAACACATATTACATTAAAAACCCTTCACACCCCCCAGAACTGTGTGTGTGTGTGTCTATGAGAGAGGCAAATGATAACTTCTGACACCTGACAGTGACAAAGATTTTGATTCATCCTGCTCCAAAGTGTTTTGGTTCTGTATGTCACGTTTAGAAATGATTGACATCTGTGGCTGTTAAGTCAAATGCAGTCACTATCCTGTTGCTCACACTTGCAATATTTTCATTAATTTTTTACCCATCCATGCATTCATAGACAACAAAACAAAAGGTTAAATGCTAATTTAACATGTCAAAGTTTAATCCTCCTCAGTAACATGGATAACTCCATAACAAACACGTATTTATAGAGTTTAATATTCCGTATGAAATACTCTCAGTCTTCCCTCCTGTCAATTCACACCCTGTGTGACACACACAAGGCTGATTGACATGACTGATAGTATCATGTTGATAGAAGACATAAGTAAGTTTTGTGTTATTATAGTTTGACAAAGGTTTTTTTCTTTTCAAATTGGATTTATGAAGCATAATATTGATGTCAGCTTGCACCATGTAAACAAGTGACATTAAACTAATCCATTCTTGTTGCATGATACACTGGCCTTAGCTTATTAGGCAGCTTTATCAATTGGTGTTTGTCTTGCTTTCACATTAGCTGGATGAAAACACTAATGATGCGTGAACTTGACAGAAAATTGTAAAGAAGATGTCTTGCCACATTTAATTATTGATGTGATAGTTTCCATCCCAACCCTCATTTCACTGAATTGACACATTAATGTTTCAGTATAAAAGAACAGACCTTTTTTGTCAACCATCATTACTGTACTGTTGGGCCTGGCACTGAGTTAAGATAGTCTGATAATCCTAAACTAACATCAGTTATAAAAAGATGACAAAAGTGGAATAAGTAACATTAGACCACAGGACTGACTTTGCTGTTTCCTTTCTAATGTGTCAGGGGCTGTAGATACATCTTTTTGTAGAAAGTGCCAAAGTACCATGAGCTGTGCATGGAGAGTAATTGATGAAAACACCATCCTTATACAGTTCATGTGTTTGGCCATTACAGTTAGTTTATTTAGTAGCCTACCGTGTACATCTGCAACACTAAGTTGTCACAGATTCGGTGTTGGTAATTCCTGGGTAGGCAGACGTATTTGATATTAGACTTTAACTTTGTCCATTATTCTTAGAGGTTACATTAATTGTTACTTCATGTCGGGTCACAGTGTGAAGCAGGCAGATGCTAGTTTGGTGATATGCTTTGACAGGATGGTAGCCAAAAGGAGACACTGGATGGTTAGGAGCTATTTTTGAGGAAGTCAAAGTGTAACTCACTTAAAAAATATATTGTACTACTATTGGCAGAGTCAACAGTGATGGTGATAATACTCAGCTAAGCCATACATGTATTTTCTCAGTGTTCATATGGCGTCATTGTGTTATTTTCAGGTGACAGTAGCAGCTCATAGCACAGACAGAGGAGGAGAGGCAGGGTCTCAGGTGAGGCAGAAGCTTGTAACAATGCCTGTTTTGTATTACACTGAGGTTTCACTGCTATACTAAAAGACCAATGAGGCACTTAATCATTGTTGGTTTCCTTAACCAAAATTGTGTAATCACAAACAGTGCAAATAGATATGGTAGTAGTGCAAAATTGGAGTCAGCTTATAAACTTATAAACTGGTTAAAGTGGTTAAAGTGAATACACTGATGTCCTGTAAAGTGCATGTTATTAATTCTGGTTGTGGTCCATCTGTCTGAGGTTCACCGGCCCGGTGGGGACATGATCTGTGTCTGTGTTGTGGAGAGAAGGTCGAGTGGCCCAGAGCTCCATATGAGGACATCTAGAGATGCACCTGGACTCACAGACTCATTTCCATTACCTGTGATACCTTCACACATGGACTAAACCCATGAACTCAGCATGTATAATTCCCTATATATGACTGATGATGATGTTCTCTGTACATGTGGCATCTATTGCACGTCTGTCCGTCCCAGGGAGAGGGATCCCTCATCTGTGGCTCTTCCTCAGGTTTCTTCTTTTTCCCATAAAGGGTTTTTTTGAAGTTTTTCCTGACTCGGTTCGAGGGTCTAAGGACAGAGGGTGTCACAACTGTACAGACTGTAAAGCCCTCCGAGGCAAACGATGTTTGTGATTTTGGGCTTTAAATAAATAAATTTGAAATTTGAATTTATTTATTGCCACGGGAACATATTGACAGAAAAAAAAACTTCCTAGAGTGTTTCGAGCACCATATCTATGAAGAAGGGCTCTAGATGACATGAAATAGTGGTGAGAAGTCTTTTATAAATGCAAAAACGCTCAGCTTCCAGGGGGCTGCTGCCAGTCACTCGAATGTCCCACCAATGTCAAATTCAAAACCACACTCTTGATACCTGTAAATTGTTATATATACCTTTTCCTTTAATTGCCTCATAACAGCATTTATGGCAATTCATTTGTTATATGGAGAACAAAAACATCCTAGCAGCATTACTGTATGTTACTTATAAAATACATTTGTTAATGCAAAATAGTTGTTGAGTTGTGGTTGCTTCACAACACCTGACTATCTTATAAAGACAAACAACAGTCAGCATGCACCAGGCAGTACACTCACAACACAGAACACAGCATTTCATTACTGTGTTTCAGAAACAGCAGAAGCATTTCTCTTTAGACAGCCGAAGCACTTCAAACCCACCTAAGAGGGAAAAGCGGATCCGTTCTATAAGCACATTTCAGCGCTGTCACTAATAACCATATGGACACAGGAGTCGGTTGCATTTGTCATAGCCTGGAGGAGGAAAGCCATTACGAGATAGTCTAATATGTTCACATCTAACAGACTGCAGAGATGGAGTCTGTGCCAAGCTTCCAATACAAATAAAGCAGAAAAAAGTACTAGTCACTCAACACTAAAGTTATGTTTTTCCAAGCACAAGTAGAATATTTTTGAGTCTGACACCTAACCTAAGATGTCTCACCCTTACAAATGTAATATGTAGTCTGGAACAAAGTATCTGCACAGTTATGTTTCTAGGCCTGTCTGATACAATTTATTTAGAAGAAAATAAGACAATGTGGAATTATGAACCTGCCAACATGAAATATGAAACAACTCCAGTCTTTCACCATATCACTTGATGATTCATTTAAATGTGGAAATGACCTTTTTTCCCATCTTTCTTACCCCCATGGTGTCAGTGCAAGTGCATTTGAAAAACAAAAATTGTTGGGATGACAGAAAAGTGTCACTCCATCCACTCCCCTATATAATGAACACCGGATAAAAGTCATCCCTAACTTTATGTTGTGTCTTGTCATGTTAGTTTTTCATTTTAGGTTATAAGTTAGGTTAGGAAGAAGGTTAAAATTAGTTTCATGTTTAGTCTAGTCATGTGCATGTCATGTTTTAAGTTGAAGTCACTTATGTCTAGTCTCGATTTGCACTTCCTGTTTTATTTTGTACTCACCTCTTCCCTCTCGTTTCAGATCCCTACTTCCTGCCTTTGTGTGTTTTCCAGCCTGTATGATTGTCTACCCCGCCCCTGATTCGTTTCACCTGTTCCCTCTTACCTCATGTATAAAAAGTCCTGGTCTTCCTTTGTCCTGTGCCAGTTTGTCTTGTTCCATGTTGTGATTGCTTGTTGGAGCTGCCAGTAAGAATTCTTGTGTCAATTGCCTTTTTTCATGTTTTCTGGTTTGGAGCCTTTGTCCCTCTTTGTGAGTGATTTTTTTTGTTTGTACTTTCGATCCTCACTGTGAGCGTTTTTTGTTACTCCTCATCCTCCCTCTGAGCGTTTTTTGTTTTAAGATTAAAATATTTTATCTCTACATGAACATAGCAGCCTTGCAACAGTTAATGGTTGTCCTCAGGTAACCTTTTAATATTGTAATGTTAGACTGCATAACACCACAATATGGACTGCAATGTTTTACTGAGACGATATAAGGGGCTAATTAACTTATATAAGGATAACTTTAGAGAGATTTAAGACTCTGAGTGTGAGGAGCTTTACAAATAGATCCTTGCGCCTGATTGGGTGTCCTGATAGGGGTGCTGCTGCTGGTTTTTCAGTCTCTGCAGAGACTGACCTTTGAACAAGCTGCATACAGGAAATGCGTAAAAACAGATATTTATGGCATATGTAAAATTGTTGGCTTCTATCTGTTAAAGTGATTGCTTATGTCACTCAGACATGAGTGACTTTTACATTAATATTACTTTCAGTGTTATTCAGGTATGACAGGACAATCCTGATAACTAGAATTTTACAATTGCAAAGAAGATGAAATTTCTTTGTTCTTTCAAAGGCTGCCTTATTGATGGATTTTAAAATGTATTTTACCTTTGAAGCCTTAACTAAAGGCAATTGTTGTGAGCATGAGGGACACTTGCCTCACTCAGTTAAAAAATGAGAATGTAAGACATTAAAAAACAGAGAATCTAAGACATAAGACAAAGATAAGATAAAATTATGCCAAAGTTCTTTGCATGTTGAGCAGGGCCACTGACCAGCATCTCAGGAGCAGGAAATTACGTGACATCTGTTTTTCATGTCAGACAAGCTGCCCTAAATGAATCATTTGGGAATGTCATCAGCCTTTACAGTTACATACAGTTGAGTATCATCAGCATAGCATTCCATGACTGTGTATAATTTGGCAACAAGGTGAAATATAGAGAGAGAAAAGCCAAGGTAGATAGTTTCCAAAAGCAGATTTAAAAGATTTAAAATGATTATGTGGGCTGAAAGTTGCTGAGACCCAACTCTTTCTAATACTTTTTTAAAGAAAAAGGAGGGTTAGACTGGTTGATAATGTATGTAGAGACTCTAAATCAAAGTGTGGTTTTCTAAGTAGAGGTTTACTCACAACAGTCTTAAAGTTAGTGGGGGTGTTGCCAGTTTTAAGTGATAAGTGATAAGATCTATAAAAAGTTCTGCTGGTAGGGGGTCGAGGATGCAACTTAAACAATGTTTCATAATCTTAAAATTTGTAAGAACTGAGACTACCTAAGATTCAATGTATGAATACTGCACAGCCAATTTACAGAAATATTCAGAGTTTAGGAGCTCATTTTGTTTTTAATCTCATCTATTTTTCTGAAGAAAAAGTCTAAAATCATCAGTCAGTCTTGAGAAATAAGAGGTGAGCTAACAATTGCTTTTGAGTGAGTTTGGTTACACTGTCTAAAATAAATTTAGGATTTAGTTTATTGTTACTGAGTAAGTGAAGTCAGAGAGAGAGGACGAATAGGCTGCTTTAGCACTCATGCCATAAAACATCTAGTTTTGATTTATGCCATTTGTTTCCCATTCTCCTGCAGGCCTGCTGTAGAGCATGTGTTTCATCAGTAAGCCAGGTTGTAGACCTCTTTGACCTTCTTGTTGGCTGTGTTTAAGTCACTGCTCAGTTTTCAGCAGGACATGTTGCTGCAGTGAAAGGAGCCAGGACTACAGGCAATTGCTCAGTAAGTACAGCGGAGGTGGACAGATCAACAACTTACTAACTTATCTCATGATGAGAAATGTTCGTTTTGACAAGAGATTTTGGTTTTGTGAAATAAGGAGGAGGTTTTGTGATATAATAAGGTGAAGTGAAATTTTACAAAAAATGTATCTTTAATTATCTGGTATCTGGAAATAAAGAGAAACTATGTCATGTGAAAAAGACATAAATATTGTTATAAGGGGAAAAGGATCTTAAAAAACTAGAACATGTTCTTGTTATAATGCGACATTGAGCAGAATATTTGTGGTTATGGTGACATAAGTTTCCATAAATCTGATATGAATAGAATCTCTTCAACAAAGTAAAACTGTCTCATTTCCAGTGTTTCCGTTCATATTAAACTGATTTTATATTCTTTGATTTGATTGGAATTGTTGTGTTGAAAGTGCAGTGAAAATGTTACCATGACCAGTGTACTTCCTCAGACATGAGGCAGATTCATTCAAAGGGGAGTGGGTCAGAAGAGGCTTCAGTTTATTGATATGAACTTAGGTGACGACCATCATCCACTCTCTTTCCTTCACAAAAAACAATATGACAATAGAGGTGACTGCAACAAGTGCTGCTTCCAGGGTGTTACAGAGGATGGCTGCACTTGAAGTATCCAATAGTTATGTGAAAGAGGATACTTCCAGCTGGAGGGGTCATGATAGGCACTCAACTCCAGAGGCTAAATTATGATATAAAGCCACTGACAGATCTCAGGCATGTTTAGGTTCATTCTGGATGCCGGCCCCATGCATACTGGTTTACCTAGAGGCCGCTGGGAACTTGAGGCTGGCTGAAGACCAATTACTCTGGACTAAGTCCAACATTCACTCTCTTTTTAGCTCTGTTTTGCTTTCCACCAACTCCTGTCTCTTTAGCTGTTAAATGCTCCACTATGTTTACCAGTTTTCTCTCTGCTGTTTGGTGCTGGGTAGGTGATGTTCAGTGAGCATTTTTACTGAAAACATTTCTCTGCTGCTGCTGGAAACAAGGTTAATGGGAGCAAAGTTTGAGTTTTACATCCCAATGCTGTACCAATGCTGGTACCTAGTGCTTTTAAAGGTATGATTGTGGAGGCTAATTTATTTCTCCTTTTCACTTTAATGCCCAATTATTGCTCCTTTGTGTTTCCAGTGTTTTATTAACTATTGATTACAGCAGTTTTAATGACTGAGGATTTTCAAAATTTGTTTCAATTCATATTGTAGGATTGTCACATGACATGGACGCAAACTAATGGCTGCTAGCAAGGCAGGAACATGTTAAAAATGGACTGAAAAATACTGCTGATAAACTCTGAATAAATACCTTAGCACACTATGGCTTGTTTGGGAAACAGCAGGCGAAAGCATTTAACTGTAACATGGTCATGGTAGTTGTTACTGCTTCATATAATGAGACTCAACTGTTCGGTGAGTTTCCTTTGTTATTCTTATGGATGTTTTCTGTTCCCTGCTCTGTCCTGAACCATAGATCATGATCTCAATGAGACTATCTGATGAAATGAAAGCAGAAATCAAGAGAAACATTCTCCGTATCAAATATCTGCCTGTGCAATCATTTTGGAGCCACATACTTGATCTAACAATCAAACACAATATTTTCACATGGCAGCATTTGAATTCTGGTTCCTCACTCGCAGTCATAGCAGTGTTAGTTGTGACTCATGAGATTTAATCTGCAATTCAAACGAGAAGTAAGAACCAAAGCAAGCTGAATACATTCAACATAAGCAGAATATATTTACATTTCTCTATTAAACCTTTCTTCTTGACTCCAGAGGTTGAAGTCTCAACAGTCCTGAGTGGCCATGTCACAGCTGAAGGATTTCATTACAATCACACCGCTTCAGTCCTCCGGCATTCACTAATTCTTTAAGGCCATCTACAGGCTAATGTTAATGTACATTATGTTGATGTAATCATGAGGCCATGGAGATTATCAGAGTAAAATGTGTTTTCAGTTTGTCTTTGATTTCAACAAATAAGCAGGAGTCTTCAGGGAGCAGAGATGCTGATAAGAGTTATGGAATTAATTTGAGGCTTGCAATTAAAAAGCTGATTCTTATCCAGTTATCACATGGCATGTACACATCAAGTCAGATCCCAAATCACAGTTTGCTTCGAGTTTGCATATGACACCCTCTGTCCTTTGACCCTCATTTCAGATAAGGAAGAAATCCCCCTAAAACACTATGAGAGGGAAAAAATGAACCCTGAAGAGGAGCAGCAGAGGAGTGATCCCTCTCCCAGGACGGACAGACCAGAACAGACCAACATAATATAAATAATAATGTAGACAAAACATCTTGACTGACTGTCACAATGATAAAATTATAAACAGACTGTACACATAAATGAAGGATGTGGATCCAATAGGATGTTGAGCATTAGATGTTGAGATTAGAGCCACAGGACCTCCACTCCGCCATGGAGACCCCAAAGAGGAGCAAATATATATATATATATACACACACCCACACATACATATATTATATATATTTGTGTGTGTGTATTTGTAATATATTTTTCAGTATTACTACAACATAATACAACTGGTTTGTCTTTTAAATTCCTTTATGCATTTCACACCCATGAACCAAACTGTCAGCTGTTTTCACTGTCTACTGAAATCTGAAAACTGTTGAACCATTTTTTCACAGTAATGGGAGCATTATTTACTGCATTTCGTTACTCTGTATTTATACATGTGTAATGACAATAAAGTTGAATCTAATCGAATCTAATCTAATTTCAACAGAGAAATGTTTGTCTTGAGATGTTTGTCTTGGGTCCGGAGGTGAGTCCTCAGACGGTTGGCTAGGGGCTGGACAGAGGCAGAGCCACCCTGGAGGACAGACGGAGCAGCTTTAGGTGACGGCCTGGAGGCCAGGCAGATGGGTGGAGCATCTCTAGAAAGTGTTTTTCTCTTTATTTGTCATTTGAGTGAAGGAACTGGTTGATTTCCATGTCCTAAAGAAATGAATTAACACCAATGTCTGCCTTGAAGGCAACAGAATATAAAGTCCAAACAGCTGTGTTATATATGTGGGAAAATACTTTGCATTCGAGGTGTCACACTGTATACACCACATGCTGTGACAGAAAACCTCTTTGTCTCCCATCTCCACATCCAGACAGTCACCTCTTAAACCTGATCACAGTTTTTTCACCGCAACAATGTGAGAGAAAATCTGCTTTTATTTTTATAACCCCGGCCTCCTGTATTGCTTAATAAGATAAAAGCCAAGTTAGTCAGATTCTGCAATAAAAGTAGCTTTACATAAATGGCAGTTTGGCACTCAGCAACTTACCATCACAATGGAGCAAGGATCAAGGCAAGGCAGACAAGACTGTTACACCAATAACAATGGGCCTCGTACATGAATGTCTTCCTATTTTCTCTTAGATTTGGTCTTACTCAAAACAATGAGAGACAAATAAAAATATGGGATTTATGAAATGTGTGCTGACAGTTGAATTTGAGTATGCTGATGATGCTCATTTGATCTGAAATTTGCAGTTAGCATAGGCAAGACCCCAATAAACCCAAATAATGGCAGCAGGTCTAAGTGTCATGTGCAAATCATAAACCAACAAGCCACTGACAGTTGACAGGTAACTCCACCACAGAGAGAGAGAGCACGTCAGTTTCAGGTTATAGACCACCCTTAGCTTGATCAGAGGGTTGTTAAGTGGTAACAGAAGAAGCGGATAGCCCTGGTCACCTGAATTAAAATTAGGATTTATGTTGAAAGATGATAATCAAGAATCAAGAATCAAGAATCTTTATTTGACATTATGTTTTGGCATAACGAAATTAAGATAGGTGACTCCCAGCTGTAAACATAACGTATATTGAACATATGTAGTATGTACATAGTCATAAATAAAAAAAGTCATAAATATCTAAAAATTTAGAGTTGTAACAGCAAGTGTAGAGTAGGGGGGTGGGTCAGTTGTTTAAGATGTTTAAGATGTTAAGATGTTTGGTCAGTTGTTTAATGCAGATCATTCTGTCACATTATAACACCTACCAATAAGCAGCCCATCTTCAGCAGCACCTTTATCCAGCCACAGACCCATCAAACTGTTGTACAGCATAAAAGAGTTATGCATACCCGCTGACTAGATGTGATTCTGTGCATCACATATCATTTGGATGTTGATTGAATGGGATTATTTTCTACTGAGGAATGGGGATGGATTTGGAGATGGTTTCTTGACGTGCACATGAGTACAGTCAAGTGCTCAATAAAAAAACTGTCTGCTTATTGTCTGGGTGTACTGAGTAGCGGTGTATAAATGTCCTGTGGTTGGATGTTGGATAATGCCCTGGAGAACTTTGGGAAGCACATAACTATAAGTGGACTGGGATATGGAAAGCAGGAAAGCAATAATAGTCTCTGACAAAATGATCAAAAAAGCACACAGGTTTTGAAGAAAGTGCCTAAAATGATTAAATGGATAAGCAGTTTTTTCTTCTTTGTTTTCATAAAGTAATTTAACTTGGAACTGAATCATGAGGTGCAGTAAAATGAATTTTAAATGTGAAAGGTGAACCAGTGAAGAGAGCTGAAACACGACTGACTCTTGCTTCCACCACTACCACCACTACCACTATGTAGTATTTTCTTGTTTCTGTGTATGAAGCTGTGGGGATGAGAGTCAACACTTCCAGGTCACTGTCCACACTAAGCCAGTTATATCTATAAACACATCATTTTCTCTCTTTTCAGCCCTCTGTTTAAAACATTTAAAAAGTTTAAAACTGTTGTTTTAGTGTGTATGGAGAAAACAGGGATTTTGTAAAATGAGGATGTAAGCTGTCCAGTGAGGGACAAGGCTGTGTGACTGTTAAGAGGAACTTTCTATGTCGCCTCAAAGCTTTTCTTTCATCACTCATTTTAAATGTCAACATAGCTGAATACACACTGCACAGCTGCTGTTATTAGCCTGAATTGATGTTGATTTTGTCACACTCCGAGGTTGTAAAACATTATATTCATCAGCACAGCACTGCAGCTTGAATAAACGTGTAATTTATGAGACACAATTAAGTATTTCATACCCGTTAAGTTGTTTGACAACAGCAACAGAAAAATATGTAAATGAGAACAACTATATTGTGAATCCAACTGTATTAAAAGACAGTGGCAGCGATCAACCTGTGTGACAACTTTTTTACTTCTCCTACCTTCTTCATGATTGTACATTTTAAATGTCAGTGTAGTGGATGATACAGTCTCGCTGTTGTCATTAATCTGTATTCATGTTGATTTTGTTATATAATGTTGCAACCATAAACTAATGGTTAGGTGAGCCAGGATGTCTTTCCCCCTCCATAGCAGATGTTGGCTGTCTTGCCATATTTTGTTTGCCAATGAAGAGGAGGACGAGGAAGAAGAGACTTATCCTTTCTGTTCTGTTGTTCAGATCAGTGTAGTGCATCAGGCATCAACAGCTTAAATCCTGAACTATAAATGTCAGTATTGGAAACCTGTGTCAGTGAGACACTGGTATCTTTGTTATTACATGTAAGAGCTAAATTTCATCATCACAGCACAGAAGTATTGTGAAGCTCTACTTGCAGAAATGAAGAGGCCTTTTCATTTCCTGAGAAGGGCCGTTACTGAGTGTGCTGGAGTAAAGGCCGTTATGGTCCTCCTCCAAATGAGGGGCAAATGTAGAGAGCATTCATTCAAAGAGAACGTGTGGGCTGACTAGAAGGAGCTGTTCAGTGTCAATTGGCCTTTGAAGTGAGGACGACACATAAGCACTTCACTGACAGGTAGAATGACCTAGCACTAGCATTCAGGACACACATTTTGGGCCAGATAATTGAGTAAATATGACAACAAGCTGAGCATCATTAACTTTAGTCTGCTTATTAAGGTGAGTGGACTATTTATCACGCGGGATAACTTTTGTGTGGTAACAGCTAAGTGAGTCATAATTACACTGAAAGCTCATTACCTCCATCAGACAGCATGTACTTTTCAGCCCCAGTCACAGTGTGTTAATGATGGCTGAAGGTTTCATACTGAGTAGGTGCATGTGTGCATTTTTATTCTTTGGACTTCAAAGTCTAAACTTTTAGAGTGTGTGGGCAAAGAGCAAAAAAAAAAAATGCAAAAACAAAAAGTGTGACTCAGAGGTGATTCAGTCACTGTGAAGAGAACTGTGAGTGTGAGCACCTAAAGTACGGTTTGTCAACTGTGTTTCAGAGTTGAAAGACAAGTTTGAAACTCAGTCCATGCAAGGGTTTGTGGCAATGCTGCTCACTGCCAGAGGGTCTTTTTAGTGCTAATACTGTGGGTGCCAAAAATGGAAAGTTTAAAATTCTAAGAAAGTTATTATATTCTTTGCGGCAGACTATTTATCATTACTTTTGCAAAGACTACATGTTGCAGTGCAGACCTCTTAAAGCTGCAGTTGGTAGGGAAGAGAGCAGTCTATAAGCAGCAGAGCAGAGTATAACTTCAAGGTCCCCTCTCCCCTCTGCTGCACTCCAACTAGCCACCAAAGCCCCCTCCCCTCAGGATTACTCAATCTGCTTCGTTCTTTTTAGCTTGCTTTGCGTCATAGGTCTTCTTCAGTTTATTTATCTTTGTCATGTAAATAGTTGTTAGCAAAGGAGGGAAGGCTCATTGGTTGGTTATTTGGTGGTCATTTATCCTCCTTTGCATCCTTTTGACACCCTGTCACATACTCACTTCTGATTGGTTGTTTTGATTCAGGTGCAGTGGATTCTTGTCAAATGGCCATAGAGACAGCAGGTGGAGTAATGACAATTTAAAAAAAATGTGACTAAAGGTCATTTTTATACACTTTACCAACTACATATTTAACAGTAGTTAGATCACTAGAGAGACTACAGAGCATTTCTATAACACACCTGGTAAATTACTTCGTCTTCACTCTGAATAATCTCTGCCAGTGTCAGAAAACACAGGCAGAGCATATTGACCAATCACCTGCAGTCCCTGCATGGTATTTCTGTAACAGACGTAGCGTGACATTTAGAGGTGTGTGTCAGCTATGCGTACCCTATAGCAGAACCCCTTCAAACAGAAGTTAACTCCAGCTGTAGCATCTGTCACAGCTGCAGCTTTTGAGGCAGTGTGAGTGTGTGACCATGAATCCCTGTGCGTAGAGCAGCACTCTGCCAGTCTGGGAATGTAACTGGCCTAAAGCCACATGACCATACACAGCAGGTACCAATTGGCTGATGTGTGTGTGGATGTATATGATTTGATGTATTTTTTTACCTTTTGAAAAAAATCTTCATACCTACCTTATTTCAATGTCCCTTGAAATGTGTTTTATGTTGATGACTCCGGTGACATCCACAAGCCTGTCTAATGATGGTTGTTCTTTAAACCATAAATGTTACCAGAGTTTTGACCTCTTCATAAGTCCTTAACTCCCAGTGTAAATTAGGGGTGAATGAACATATAGATACATAGCACCAACATAAAAATATATATATTGGCTTTCCAATGAGCTGCTGGATCTGACTGCCTTCTTTTAATGCACAATACTTTTTTTAATACTCTCTCTTTTAAAACTCAAGTGTAAAACATCAGATTACAATAACTCAAATGAGCAAATCCAAATCTGTTGACTGTAAAATGTTATCATGCTTTCATGTCTGACACTTGGAACAGCACATCTGACACAAAGTCCAGAAAAGCTCAGAAAGCCTTTGCAGTTTGAACAAAGGGACAGAGGGGGGTGGGCGCCCTTTGGTTGTGCCAGCTCACACAGCCTGATTGTCCTGAACAGAGCCAGGACACACACACACACACTCACACAGAGTACTGTGTGACAAAAGGCCTGGTTGAAGCACCAGCCCACATGCCAGGTCCAGTCTGCCTCCAGCTGGTGTCTAAGGTGGTGCCTCATCCATGGAGACTGATGAGCCAGAACCAGTACTTGATCAGCATTTTTATGATGCATTGGGGGAGTCAAAGCTAAAAATGAAAAGTTTCCTTGTGACAGCCACTCAGTTCTCTTCGTAGAAAGCCATCATCAGAGTACTACAGTATAATGAAGTTGATGACGGGAGTCAGTAACATGGGATGTAATTGGAGTCCTGAGGAGCAGTCAGCTGAACAAAAGAGTCCCAGAGCTTTGGCAGGCGTCAGAACAAAGTGAGCGAGGTCAGACTTTGTTGCTTTTCCTCTCAAAAACCATCGGTCCTCTGACAGGAGGCCTGTTAATCACAGACAATTAGCTCTTAAAGCCGTTGGGAAAGAGAGAAACAAGCATCTGATGCTGTTTTATGACAGATTCAGTCTGCAGGCTGACGGCTGCTGCACTACATTAGCTACACTTTGTAATAGCATAATTGCTACCAGTCAGTGGAGACCTGTCCAACCCTGCATGTGCCTTCACACAGAGCTCACAGGCTTTTCATGTATAACCACAGTTTTGGCTGAAGACTAATTGCTGCTGAAGGTAGAAAATACTGAGAACTGTTGACAGTGAAGCTTATGGGTTATTCAGTGTAACAGACATTTTTCTAAAGTAATCTTTTAATTCTTTGAGTGCTATAAACATTTCTTATTGGTGTCATGTTAGAACAAGGCCGTTGGAGAAGGACCCAAATGCAGACAGATCAGGCAGAAAAAAGAGTTATAGCCATCTAAATTTAAGGTACATGATCTTACTGGCCTGTCAGCAAAGAGGAAGGTGGCCTGGCAAATGGCCTTGTCAATGACATTTTTTTATGTTGAATTGCCCATTGAAGGACAAATAAACTATTTTTAACTGAAAAGTTAATATCTGTATTTGGAACCTGACCTTCATTCTTGATGTGAAGATTTCCATCAACCTGCTGGCTTTGCTCCGCCACCACCAGCGTCTGATTAGGCATGTGCTTAACTGAAAGGCCTCACTACGATGGAGTATAATTGGCAATTTAATTCTCTGTGGCTAACACCATTAAATATTGTTATCCACCTTTGATTAGTCTCTCTGTATTGAACTTACAATAGATCACTTGTGATTAAAAGCTCACAGGTGGACCATGAAGCTGAGCTCATTTAGTCACACAGACAGATATTCCATATTGTCCTTGAGAGGTATTTGTAAGTGACACATGTCTTTTGGCAGTATTGAGATTCTAATTATGTCCTCAGATGTCTTCTGTAATAGAATGATTGGAAAACATCCACAAATGTTGATTCTTCAACAAAATCATTGTTTTTTTGGACACATCGCTTCAGGGAATGTTTTCCCATCAGAGATGAGATACGACTTTGGTACAGCCATTCCACAGATATTTAGTTTCTTTTTGATTAAGACATCCCAAAAACACTTTTGATGTCTGTTAAGGATCAATGTCCTGGTGGAACACTTTACTGCATTCAAGATTTAAGGGCATTGTTTGTAACAACTTACATGTATTAATCATTTTAATCATTTTTTGTTGCCAGTATGTGAACTGCCTTTCTCAGCTGACTGTAACAGCCTGCAGACTGATTTCTGTGTAAAGGACTCTGGACGGTTTTGCTCACAGTTTGTAACACTACCTAACATTAGCTCTATGATACTATTTTATATTATACAGATACAATTTTAAAGTTACACAATACAGCAACATTAATTGTGTCTTTTCTTGATGATGTCATCTGAATGTTGAAGCTCCATTCAGAAAACAACATTTTAAAAGTTTGTTTGTCGGGTTGCAGACAGAACTAAGTTCAGACTTTTTATAAAACAACATCATGATGTAGATATTTTCAGCATCCTAGATAAATTTAGCTAATGTTTGGATGTCCTGGAGATTTCTGAGAAGATCTTCCTTTTTCAATATTCCATCCACTTTCTGCAAAGCTGCAGTTTGAATGGCAGCAAAACAAGCCCAGAAAAACGCACCGCCTCCACCATACCTGACGGTGGGCACAGGGTGGAATGACTCACCTTCCCTCCTCCAAACTCCATCTGTGCCTCATTATTGTTTCAGGAGGGATTTGTTGGCGTCAGTATGATCAGTTCCAAAAGAGAGTTGAGCATCTACAGTTGAAGCACTTTTTACTGCAGTTTGGCATCACAGTGATGTAAACCTGCTTCACTGAGAACAGTGACATTGTTGGTTCAGCAGCATCTGATGATCTTTGGACCTGAAGGTGACACTGACATGTGTAAATCTATTATGAACTCTCACAGTTCTAAGCCGAGCTCTGTGGACTTTCCCACTGTGATGGCTGTGGCTCAGTCTGATGTGTCCAGTCATAAGGATGCAGAGTAGTTACCAACTTCTGTCAATCATATTCACTGACAGAAATGAAGAGGGAATCTCATAAAGTTGACTGAGTGAAGAACAAGTGCAACTGTTTTGTTGTGGATGGAGGTGCTTCAAGTCCAGCACAGTGAGGGTTTGATGTGCCAAATAACCAGAGGGGTGTTCATAATGCAAGGTGAAAAACACAGCAGGCTTACTTCAGTAGGTCAGGCCAGAATTTATTCTATGAAAATTCAGTTTCACAAAGCGGTTTAAAAAAGCTTGGAAACTTAACTAGCCTGGTCCTGACCAGGTTAGTTTTCAAGCTCTGCATCACCTCAAACTGAATCACTGATACATCCAATCTGACTGAACCAATTCCTCCCTGAACTTTCTGATCTTTACCACCATGAATATGAGTCAGGTTACAGTTTATATGAAATTCCTCACATTCTGACTGCACTTATTGCATAAATCATAAAACATAACATTAACATAACATTGCATAAAACATTTTCACAATTAGTTCTTCTTTTAAGTGTAACTTCAATGAAACAAAAGAAACAAACTGCCACAAATTGATTAACATCACATGATGGGCAGACAGCAGTATTAAATGACACCACCATCGTACGCTCCATATGCTGGAGATCTGGTGTTTTGTCAGTTATACAAACCAGGTGGAAGTGCATTTTTTTAGAAAATGCAAATTATTTCATTTTCTTGCTATAAAATCAATTACCTGGCAGGTGTCGTGACAGGTACCTAACCCTATTTAAATGTTGCGTCATGATTCAGTTCTGGTTAATGGTACAGTCAAAATTCTCATGTCTCACATGGGACTTGAACCCATGATGAGATGACTGTAACAGCGCAGCAGCACAGTGAGCCAACAGGAGTCTGAAGTGTTGAGTTAATCTCTGCTTGTGTTGCCTTAAGCCTCACAGCTGCTCTACAGCGTGCTGCCAAAAGTTCTCTTTTGCTTTGTTAATTGCGGTGGCTCTGTTCAACATGTGCATATGGTGCTGCTCTGCGTCCACAAACACTGTAGTTCTACCTTTACAAGTCTTGATTCAGTCAGGTCTCATTCATCAGTTTCATAAAGTCGCCTCTGTAGAAGCCCACTCTTTGGTGTTACCTGGATGTAGTTATCTGTATGCTACTGGGAAGACGGAAATGGAGTGCAGGCCATAACAGTTACTGTCATGAGTAGTGTAAGTATGGCACTGTCATCTGTATTGTTTAGCAGCGTTCTGTTAGAAAACATAGGAAAGTTTAGTTGAAGTCAGTATTAAAACTGTGTGGCTGACAGTGTTAGTGTTGGGTGAGAGGAGCAGGATCATTTATTTGTTGTCCACTTCCATCTGCAGAGCTTTCAGGGGCCCCGAACTCTGAACTAAAAACTGCGGCACTACTTCATTCCTCACAGCGGCTGGTCTCCAGAGGCCCCGCAGTCAGGCAGATTACACGCAGCTTTCATGTCCAGTCCCATACGCACACCGCGATCACGGAGCGCTGCCCAGGCATGATGGGAATGTGAAGGGAAAACGGGTGGAAAATAATAAAGCTGTGTTGCGTGTATAACTGCAGGTAGAGAGACAGCAACTTGACGGGCACAGAGGGTTGTTTTTCTCTCTCTGTGGTTTGAATGCTGCTGTCACTGTGTTTGGTGAAGATTCACAGCAACATGATTTAAGATAGACCTGTCAGCATGGAGACACACAGACTGCAGACAAGCATGCAGCTCTGCCATCCACACACACACACACACACACACACACACACACTGCATAACATCTCAGTGGCTTATGCAAATTGAACACTATCTCTCTCACACACACACACACACACATTCTGCCATACACAGCACAGCAGAGCGTCTCAGCTATGGTTTCGGGGCCCGAGGCGAGGCGCTGTAAAGAGACAAGATGCCGTTCAAATGCTATTTACAACACTTGAGTTGGGACTTTTTCAAATAAACACCATCTCGGTTATCAGCTAATGACAATCAGGCAGGGGGTGTGGAGTGGAGCCAGACGGCAGCAGCATGTAGATGCAGAATGAAGACATCCTGAGAATGAAATGTTCCTCTCTGCCTCCCCTGCAAGTCCATCACAAATGCTGCAGAGCTTAGCAAATGTCAGAGGGGAATTTAAGAGGCTAATTGGAGTGCATGTCATGTCAGGAAGGAATGTGGGAACCTGCTTCTTTTCAAATCACTTACCAGTTTGTTCAAGAGCTGGGACTGAAGAAAGGTGTTAAAGTGCCAAGCAGGAGAGCTGCCAAGAGCTGCCAGTTTGTGTTTATGAGCACAACAGATGCGAGCTTTGGCATTCCACACGCACCTCATAGTCTTCAGAAAAGTGAAAACCAGAGTTGAGCAGCAACATCCAGAACCTGCTCAGACATCGTTTTACCTTTTTGTCATCTTCATTCTGTTACCAGAGCTCTTTTTCCTCCAGAGGAAGTTTTCTTGTGTTTTAGGGCTCTGAATTCTGAAGGCTATTAAGATTATGACACATTTTCCATAAAATAATTTTTCCAGCATTTGCACAGTACCACCTGAAGTACAGCCTGGGTTATATACATTTATATACATTGAGAGCTGTTGGGTGTGTTTACGGGTCCAACACAGCTCACCACAGCCACAGTGATGCTGCCTGTGATCAGAGCAGACGTGACACTTTGAGCTAGAGAGGGAGACAGAGCTGTTCGGCTGTCTAAAGTCTGACTTTAGTTTAAAAAAGTCTGAAGGTGATCAGACTTTTTATGGTAAAAACAAAAACCAAGGGCCACTCCAGCAATATTACACTCCCATTACAGGTTTCATCTACTGCTCAACACGTCACATCACGTCTGCTAAAATCATTACTCAGCGTTGTGGACAGTAGCCTAATGCTTATGGATAAAATGATTTTAGCTAACATTAACAGCTAATATGTAGAAACATTAACGTCTGCATATATTCACAGTTTGTGCCACAGTCTTGAAGTGGCACTACAGTGATCCACGTTACTTTATTTATTATCACACACACACTGTGTTGATGTCATACTGCAGAGCAGGTTAGAGAATAATCAGGACCGACATCACGTACCTCTAAACTGGAATAAAAAGCTTAACAAAAACAAAGCATGCACAAACACCCTGTGTAGTTAAGCACTTTATTTTGGGTTGCTGAACAAACGGAGAAACATGATGGATGATGCACATGTGAGGTGGTTAGACTTAGGGCAGACTTTTAATGAAGATGGGCAACTCCTCCTCCCTCACACACACTTAATCATCACATCAAGTAACAGCAACACTTCGCAGAGCGGTTTTGTTCCACTACTGCATTACTTGTGCTGACTGTTAGATAAGCAGGGGGGAGCACAACACACACACACACACACACACACAGAGGCCTTTCAGAGTGTCTTTCTCCATGCACACATGTCCAAACTCGCCGTTACTTATGTCCATATGTTTACATGCAATAAGCTGAGTGCTTTGGCACCACACGCACACACACACACACACACTGCTGACAGAGCAGTTCAGACTCTGGCTGCTATCTCACAGCAATTATCAGGATACACTGTACAGTATCAACACAGCGTGTGACTGATGGAAACTTCCTAAACAAAACAAATAGGAAGATGTTTTCTTTAGCTGTCTTAGCATTCTTTCTAAATTACATCTCATTTTTTCATTTTGGAGTGACAAGTCCTTGAATATTTCACTCTGACAGCAGCTCAGTGTCTTCCTCTCATCCATCTAACTTCCTGTCAAAAAAGTAGGACATACTCTTGTTCTGTAGGGTTCTCTGTTTGAGACTCTTCTCACCAGAAATTCAACACAATCAGTCATTTGTTCAAATTCTGAAAACAACTTTTAGATTCTTTACTTTCTAATAAGCCATCAGCAAAAGTTGGTAAGTAGTCTGCAATTATAAATGTTCAGGAACTATATTCACAAAGGGCTTTGTACAACAATCCATCAAGGTGATCAAACGCTCCACTGCAGAACACACGAGTGAAAAGCAGTTAAAGCAGCAGTGTGTTATGTACAGTGTTTTATCAGTGCACACACACACTAACAATCCTCTTGTGACATCAGAGCTGCCCCTTGGCATGCTGCAGGTCACCAGGACACCATTTACCTCCATGGATCCATTTACCTGCATGGATGATGCAGAATGACATCACTAAAACCAAGCCAGTGATTGGTTGGTTGGTCATGTATACCCTTTAGGAATGCCCATTAGAAGTCAGTGTGAAAGAGACTGAAAAGATGAAGCGACTGTCACACTGATAAATAGCAGCCAGAGGGACTTTTCACCACCGTACACCTCTAAAGGTCTACAAATAGGTTCATATATCTCTTTGTGTAGTTTGAGGTCAGCAGCTGTGTTCCCCTCTGAACACTACCTGCTCAGCACCCAACAGCAGGCAGACACAGCTATCAGCTAGGTGGTGAATGTAGTGGAGCATTTAGAAGTTGATGAGCTAAAGAGCAGATATTTCCCTCAGGAGTTGGTAGAGACCAAGAAAAGAACAAAGAGATACTTACACTCACCAGGTGGCCAGAAACACAACCCCAAAAGAATGATTATGTTGCTCCATATATGCTGGATGTGTGTGTGTGTGTGTGTGTGTTTAAAGGAGTCTGTTTAAAAGGTAAAAAAAATGTTAAGATACATCATATTGTTTCCACACCTGAAGGAGGCCTGATAATCTATTAATGCAGGTTTATGTAAAAGTAATGATACAACACTGTGAAACTGTCATTACAGGTTACAAAATATGCAGGGTTACTCCTGAAACAATAAACACACTTTGATGTGTACAACCAAAAACACTTTCCCTTCACATACAAACACATCAAGTATTAACAGCAAGACTTGATTTTTAAGTGGCGAAAGGGCTCCTGTGACTGCTAAACCATCAAATACCATCATTACTGGTACATTAACGTGAAGGAAGAATTTTACTGTTGCAGTCAAGGTGGAGCTAATTTGAAGTAATTTACATACATATTTTATCAGATGATTAGATTTTTTAAAAACACACACACACACACACACACACACACAGGGAAGCCAGTGTCATGGCTGGCAGGCAGAGCGGGGCAGTAACTCATCTTCTCCACCACAGTGTGTTTCCTGTTTCTACAGATCAAAATATGGGTTAAAGCAGAGAAACGTTGTGTTTAATGTACGTGTGTTTTACACTGTCATTAACACAGAGGTCGAGATGAAGGCACTTCAAACACTGGTCTGAATAATGAAAGACTAAAACTTTGAATGGAAGCCACGTAACCAAAAAGAATTTATTGTCACAAGCACAATTTGTTACACAAAAATAATGGGTCACATTTACACAATTTATACAGGTCTAGAACTCAATGTACAATTAACAGACTAACTAAATACCAATAGTTAAATATGTACTCACATTGCACACAATATCATTAAAACCTACACAAAAACATGTACTGTGTGAAAGTAACACGAGTCGACATAAAAATCACATTATTTACAAAAAACATCAATTTGAGATCTTTAGCAAAAGGACTCTGATGTCTGTTCAAGGTTCTCCCATCCTTCCTTCAAAGACATTATACAATCTATCATGTAAAAGCTCCCCCGCTAGAAAGTATCATTCAGATTCTTAAGAGTTGAAAAGATTATAAAGTAATAAAGCCAAGTAGCCAGAGCTGAAGAACACCAAATACACTAGTAAATACTGCGCTTTGCTTGGACGGTATGGCGGTTTTTTCCCTTTTAAAGCAGGCTGGTGAGATTAGCAGTTATCTTCATGAAGTGCACTTTAAGCCTTAGCTTAGCAACTGTCTGCAATGAGTTTTGTTTTTTTATGTTGTTTCATTTATACATAGAATCCTTCTATACTCGCATCAGGTTTTTCCCTAGAATTCTGGACATCACTACATACAGTATAGGTTACACATTAAAGGTGATGGGGAGAGTTTGGACGGCAGCAGCTGGAGATGAGCAGCTTCTCTCCTGCTGCTGTTTGGCAGAGTCAGTGATGGTGTGCAGATGGAGTGTGGAGATGGATGGGGGAGCTTGAAGTGTTGGGATTTCCTGGCATGTACATCAATAGTGTTTCTTACTGATGCTCGCCACAATTACTGCAGGTATTACCAGAGGTGGTCACTGATTTATTGCTCATGTTGGCCCTCCTGGACTGGGAGTAAGTGACATCTTGTCTGGACTGACACCAACGGCCAGATGCATGAATTAAGATCCCAAAAGCAGAACTGTGCATACGGCCGTCAGCTGACTCACGGCGCTGTGTCCACGCTGCTCTGTGTTTCCTCTCTGTCATCGTGAAAGTATGTGCACATGCACAGGCACTGACATAATTATTCATGAATGGATGTCAACATGACTGCTGAACATAAAGCAGACGTACTGACTGATATCATCCACTAACAACACTAGAGCAGCCCCTCATGTGAGCTGTGGCACGTACTGACTGATGGCACCGGCCGGTCCGGTGTGTGTTCCTGCCACTCTGCTGTACACAAGAGGTGGACGTACATTACCCGGTGTGTTCACACCATAATGTTGGATGTAAAGGGCCTGTTACTGTGAGAGACTGAGACTGTGATGAGACCTACAGCAGCATGTGATGATGTGCTGTCACTCACACTCAGCTCTACAGGCAGTATGAAAAATGTGTGCAGATACAGTTCACAGATTCACAAACAAAACAAACTATTTCCAACATGCACAAAACCAGCTGGTGTTTCACAACGTTCTCCTCAGTCACAATCACACAACTCACACAACTATGTGCAGAATTTTCTGGAGTATACAGGCCTAAATCTTTTACAGATAAGTAATGATTAATTACTACAGTGTTCCTTTTCCTTCTAGAGCTACAGCTGAACTCAGTCAGCTTTACATCAACACTATCACTAAGACTGAAATTTTAAATTATCCAGAGACATATTTGTTGTTAAAGCTGGAGTGTGAAACTATTACACACTAATGAATTTCAGTTACATTCAGGCCCTTTGCCAAACGAGTTCACACAGTGCTGATTAAGCCTATCACTGTCGGGTACAGCTGGATTTCGCTGTATACTTGTGTCTATCTGGTGTCTATGCCGAGATTCCTGCGTGGGCACACTGGTAGTGATGTGATACATCAACCAGCAATTATTGGTTTGCTAGAGCTGAAAGCTTTGGAACTTGTGCTTGTGTGTGTCTAAGACTGCAGAGGCCCTTTGGCTCTGCTGCTCGCTGATAGTGTCTGAAGGTTAGAACAACAACAGAAACAAAGTAAAACTGAGACGTCCAAGAAAAGTTTCTGATGCTCCAGATAAAAAAAGAGAGTTCACAAAAAGGTTTACAGTAAAAAAACAGAGAGCCATTCACATTGAGGACAAACACAGGTAACTACAGTTGTGGCTTTTCCTGGTTAGAGAGCCCTGAAGGAGGAGAAGGGGCTGAGGGCAGACATGGATGTTATGTTACTGCTCTTAGACAGGTTGGAATTGGTCAAATATTTGGAGTAACTTTCACATTTACTCTTCCTAAATAATGCATTATTATCTCTGCCTCCACAGTGTTTGTGTAATTACTCTCACTGCCAGAAGGAGAAACTAAAGTTCCACAAAGTTTAAGTCAGTAAGTTCAAATGTAGGTCAAACTTGCTGCAGCGTGTTCCAGTTGTCCAGAGACCTTTGCTAATATAATCATATCAAAAAAGAACTGGAGAAGGATCCCTGGTTGCTGGCAGAGTCAATCTGGGCTAGTCTTTATCTATTAAGACACTACTTTGTGTCAACCCTGCTGGGGGACTAATGCAACAAGTAGCACAGGTGACATGAACTGCACTATGAATGAATCCTTGCTGAAAAGATGAAGCAGCTGAGGAGCCATCACACTGTGTCACTACATGAGAGAGCCTCTTCCCTTTGTTGTTGAGAGCACAATGACTTATGAGTAGATGTTTTGTTCAGTATTTTTACAATGATTCCATCCTGAAGACAATATTCTCCAAAACAGACGTGGACGCAGGCAGCAGTGGACACGTATGCAGTTCTGTACATCACTGCAGTATGTGTGCAGCTGACTCAGTCAGAAATTTTGATTGTGAACCACTGACAGATATCAGATTTTTGCTGAAAAACTAAGCTTTGCTTTGTCAAATCTGAAAGAAAGGAAGTGTAACAGCTTAGATAATAATAGTGTACTAGTCTCTGACAAATACAACTATCATCACCCGACTTAGCCTCGCTGGTCAGGCTGATGCTGACTGCAGAGAGCGTCACAGCCACTCCACCACGTGTTCAAAGAGCTTGAGACAATGCCCATCACTGTGAGGACAGACAAGAGCTGATACAGGTTGACTGATGGACTGATGTTCCCTCCATCTGGCAGCAGGGCTTCTCTTGCAGCAATAAGGTATGTGTCTGTTAACAGATACAGACTGCCGGCCTTGGAGACAAAACATTAGCAGACTGTGCTGCACATCAGCTGCGTGTTGGTGATCCAGCAATATAGAAAATTGAGACAACATGAGAGATGAATGCAAACATCTGTCCATTTCTGAGACGGAGAGTGACGGGGAGGGGGGGGATTACTCAGAGAAGGGTGGAAACATGCCGAGGTCAGCGAAGTCCTCGATGTTGTAGTTGGCTGTTCCTTGGGTGGGATCTCCAGCCATGGGTAACATGTCCTGCAGAGACACAGGGAGGGAGGGGTCTGAGGTCAGGAGTGTGCTGAGGACACATGGACATATCACAGACATCAGACATATCATGTATCTGTGTACACTGGTCAGCGGCCAGCAGCTGGGAGAGACAGCGGGTGTGTGTGTTACCTGGAAGACCTCTGTCTGGCTGGGGTTGGTGTGTGTGTGCTGTTCCCCGGCCTGCTGGGAGTGATGCTGGTTCTGCCACTGGGACCAGACCTCACTGGGACGACCCTGGAACTGGGCTCCACTCTGACTGCTCTCCCCCGACACATCTGGAAACACACACAGGGGTACACTCATGACACCAGCTCTGAGAAAAAAAGAGCTCCAGTGATCGTCTTCAGTGAAAGCTGTGCAGTTTGACCAATGCAGACTGGAAGAACTCAAAGTGAACCAGGATTTCTTTAACACAGTTACATCTGTTTTTGATCTGATGAGTTTCTTCTCTCGTGCTCTTATTTTAATAGTTGACTTTTTCTTGTGTATTAACTACTAACAGTCTGACTGATTGTCCTATTTATAAATTCATTATTAAGACCATGAGGCACAGAGATGGAGTCACTATCATTTCACGTTTTCAAACACAAAATCCCACTGTGTTTTATCTTTGATGTTGAAGTAGTCTTGTGTTGCTTGATCACTGTCCTCCAAGTCTTTTCTTTATTTTCTTTCTTTCAAAACACTCACTGATCAGGATGCCATTACTCCACTGTATCTTTACACAGCAAACAGCTGTTTGCGGCTAATGTCATGTTCTGAATGTTGTATTTAGGACTTAAATTAAAAGGACACCATTTAGATCTCAGTTTGGAGCACACTTTCGTGTGTTCTACTGCAGTTCTAATACCTGTTTGAATGTACACGACTGCAGCAAACCATCATCTGCACAGAAACTGAGTAGTTGACAGGCTCTCAAGTATTTCCCAGTAGAGCGTCTGGTAGTGTGATGAAATCTGTGATATTGATGGATCTCTATCAAAGAGCCACTGCTCACATAAACAGATGATGCTGAACTTCAACACATCACGGACGTAGGAGGGGGGTGGTATTAGCGCAAGCAGAAGCTGAAGGAGACGTTTTTCTCCCACTCTGGCAGATGCACCAGCACAACACGACTATTAGATACCTCCCTTTCTGTGAAGGATGACATTTTTTACTCATGCTGTGCTGGCTGCAGCAGGCCCTCGTTCTCCATCTAATATTCAACACTGGTTGTTGTTGCACTTACATACTTCATCATACCCACAGTGCACCTTAGGAGGATGGAAGTACCGAGCATTAACGTCTCGTAATTTTGATTTTTGTACCTCATAATTATGACTTACAATCTTATAACTCTGAGAAAACATCTCATAATAATGGGATCTGGATCTCGTAATTATGAGATCCAGCAGTTTATTATTTTGGTAAATCAAATAAATAAATGTTACTGAGAAGACATCAAACAAGTAAGGTAATACTGTAATTTTTCAAAAAATTTGGTATTCAAATAACAACTGGGCTATTCAACTCACAGAATAACCCTCAAGGTATCTTTGCTTATAATTAGATACAGGGCTTTATTTATATCATCGCTTTTTTCTATTTTTTAAGGAAGGCCTCTTAAAAAATAGAAAAAAGGCCTGTTTTCTAATTGCTCCTGTTTTAAATAGCTGTTGATGAAATATGTGTTTTCCATGTTTACGTGTTGTCTTAATAAATTGTTTGCACATTTCTATAATACTAACTCATTAGTACAACAGTAGAGTCACACTAAAGTGCTGAGAAAAGGTTTGCTTTTTAACAGGAGTACTGTTTTCATTCACTTGTTAATTCCAAGTCTCCCCAATCGCTTCAACTTTGCTGTTTCTTTATCATGTTAAGCTATTGTCACTAAAGGTCTTCCAGCAAAAGGAGAGCACATACTGTCTGATTCAGTGTGAAACATATGTATCATGTGTTAAATTTTACTGACAGTGGCTTAACATGCTGAGTGCAAAAGTAGAAACAACAGCGACTAATTAATGAGGACACCAATTTGGATTTTAAGGACCAGCACTGAGGCCAACCGGGGCCTATTTTAATGCATTGGTAACGGCTCAAATGAAGATGGTCAAATGTTTTTCTCTCTTTACTGAACTTTACTATGTGTTACAACGCTGATCTCCTTTGCAGTCTACACTGTGAGCATTCTGCTTCAAAAGCAACAAAAGTGTGTGAATGTGAAAATGTGAACGTACACAGGCTGCCAAAATATACAGATTGGCAAAGAGCAGTGCACAAAACATTCAGGTAGCAGCTTCTCATTTTTGGCCAGTGCTGACAGTTGATTTTTCCAGTTAAAAAGACAAACACTGCTGGCAGTTCATATCAGCTGTCTCTAATTAATGTTCATTTTATGAGTAACTTGATGACAGGCCAAAATGTTCATTAACAAGTTTTTGTGCTCTCTGCAAGGTGCTGTCTGTACTCAGCCAAAGATTATGTGTGAGGGAAAATCAAAAATACAATAATGCAACACTCGATACATCTCCAGATCAACTCTGACATTTGTCTCCCAATAGTAGTACTCTGTCAAATTACACAATGGTTTACAAAAACTGTAACAATAGATATCATTACAAAATGTATCACCACTGTATGTCCTCTCTGCTAATACACCTGGGAGAGACTCTTTTTGCATGCTGGATCCATCACTGGCAAGACTCTGCAGATATGTCCTCCATCCAGCATTCATTGTATCAAAGAGGGACATGTGATCATGTGGCTGCTGGTCATAAATGTTCCTCTTCCATGAAGGAAAGAATTTCTCTAATAGGCTGGAGAATGGAGAGCGAGGTGGAAGAAGAAGTCACTCTGTGACTGGAACAAAAAGGCAAAATGTCCCACACAATTCTGAAAAAAGTCTGGATTCTACCCCACCTGGCCACTGAAGTTATCAGGGACTGGAAATAGACACTCACTACTGTATGGCACAATTTAGAGTTTATACATTTCCTTTCAGATGTAGCATAATGTAGCAAACTGCACCCTAATTTAAGTTTATTTTATGCAATGCAGTCCTAGTCAGTTCTGTCTGCTATGTAACCAAGTTCTCATCCATATATACATCTTGGGAAAAAATCTTGTTCTGCTGGATTCATTCCTGCATCTTCATCAAGGCTACAAGTCCATCATTCACTGCATCCAGGAGAGACATCTGATGATAAGCTTTGCACCTGTTGTAATTTAGTGTTTTGAATGTAAATGTAACAGTTTTGCTTTCATAAATGTATGTAAATGTACAAAATGGAGTTTCTGTGGTGGTTTAGTGAGAAAACAGTTGATGAATTTTCAAAGATGTGGTCATTGAATGCATTTTGTGTAAAAGCAATGAAAAGTGATCCACAGTTGAATCCACATAGGTTTCTGTTGTGCTGACAGAGTTAAGAGTTTTGACCAATTATAAAAAACTGTAGTTGGTTAACAGTTTTGAACCCAGAGAGTCAGTATTTGGATAAAGTAACTTGGAGAATACAGCGTGCCAAGTTCCGTAACTACATCTGTTATTTTAATGTTAATTTTAATCAACACTGCATACCATGTAAATTTAAGTATCACATTGGCCTTGATATTGGCAGATACCCAGTATTAAAGGATGTGGATCTGGGATAAGGGCCAAAAAAATCCCTTTATGAAATATTGCATTTGCCTTATCAAGATATAACAGGAGGAGATCAGAAAACAAGGAAAATTAGGAATAAAGGCTTGTCTTTAATACGAATCTGTGCCAAAGAAAGGCCTGTTTTTCCATGCAATTAAAGTAAATAGATACTAACCTCTATTTGAGAATTTATGGTAGGTCTGCATTAACAATGACTCTGTAGTCTTTATCAACACAAACTGATAAAAGTAACAGTATAGGCTTCATGGCTTTCTTCTTATAAATCACTCTTGCTCATACACAAACATTCCCTGACTGACAGCACTGAGTAGCAGCTTCTCATTTCTACACAAAATATGAAAACGCAGACATGCGCACACACACACTCTCCCTGCGAGGCTGTTTTGAGAGTCTGCTGAGTACATTACAGCGAAGCAGATTGATAAGCTCTCTGCCTCCCCTGCAGATCAACATTCTTGCCATTTCGTGATAATAAACAAAATGCTCATTTTGTCTGCACGCAGATACAAGCAAGAGGCTGAGCCGCTGATAGAGAGAGGGAGGAGAGCAAGTACGGTAAAAAATATAGAGGGAAAAGTAATTAACCAAACACATAGGAGGCTGGTTGTGGATACGTGAAGTGGAGAACAGACAAGATAAGGCAAAACAGGAGCTTAACACAGGGATTAAAGAAAAAAATCTTCTGACTGAATTTTTTTCAGGCCATATTCCCCATTTATAATTTGTAAAACAATTTACATTAGCCCTCCAATCCTGCTAAACGAATACAGTATTTAAAATGTGATGACATTTCCCAATGCACAAGCACAACCTCATCTCTACAGCAGCCATCCACTTGTTTACAGGCTTTAACCTCCACACCAATAACGTTTTAGGGAAGGCAAATCTTTTGAATCTTTTAACTGTTTTTCTAATGCCACTTTTATGGAATTTAAAAGTCTTCAATCTACGAAACATGAAATAAGTGATTCTTTTGTGCATACCTGTTAGAAATGATAAACCATTTTTATTATCATTTCAGTGTCTGTTTTAATTTATCTTATTATAACACCTAACAAAACAGTTTTTTTGTTTGAAGTGAGCCTCATTAAAATTTATATTCTTTTTATACCAATGTGTTATTCATTGTTATGTATTGTCTGCGCTGTCAGTTGATTATATTGTATAATGCAGTCAGATAAGACATTTTCACAGGCCAAGTGGTAGGAATGAGAGGAAATCAGTGTGTGCATGCAAGTGAACATAGCATTAAGGCTTATCTCATTTCAAACTGCCACTTTGCTTTGATGACTTTCCTTGTGGATTATTCTCATGTGGAAGATGTGGGTCATTATATAAGTATTTCTCTCTTGTCGTTTGTTGGACTGCTCAATTTGTAGGTTGCTACTTTCTAAACGCTCCTTCCTCATCACAAACTTCGACTTTGGTGGCAATATAGATAAAATTTGTTCGCAATTGAACTACTTCTACTGCTTGCTGGACTTTAAGACTCATAATTTGGGGGTTATGGGATATTCTGTCGTGTGTATAAATGTCGACTTGAGTGTAGGCTAAAGATTAATGTGTGAGTCGAAGGCTCAGTCATGTAGCATCGTCAGTAGGCTTGCCCACATCACTCCTTTATCTAATCAATCTCCATAACAATATAAGTAACTGATAGATGACAATTATAAGTAGGCTAAATTGACTTATCATTAACATTACTATTATTAACTACTATATACTATAACTATTATAACTACATTGTCATGGGGAGTCAATAATGACTGTAGATTGTGTGGTGGCCTACATCCATGTAGCTTGTATGCCTGTATAAATAAAAACCTATCACCTATTCCTAAATCCTGTAACAGCCCCTCCCACCCCTCTTGCTTTTTACCCCTAGTGATCCCTTGGATGGCTACTTTAGAATCTAACAGTCTTTTGCAGTGATGCAAAACTTAAATCTGTGTTAACAGAGCAAATGAATGGCACTGGTTTTGACTGTCTTCATCCTTCAAATGGTCTGACAAGTAAAGGAAGAAAGAGGGAGGAAAAAACAGAGTGTATACATGGATGGTTTGTAACAGTCTGGAAGAGTAGTCAGATAATCAACCTGAGAGGGAGAACAAAAGAGAGGAAATAAAAAATAAATAAATGAGGCAGTAGAGAAACAGATAATCCATTTAGATAATGTGCATATCCATTAAAAGGCCATCAAATAGCTGTTGCACGCTGGACATGCTCCTTTCTTACAGCCACGTGGACAACAAACAGCAGGTGTCCTGAGCGGCTGGCTGATGAGCCATCACACATCCTAAAGGCTTCTCAACCTTTTGTCTTCTATGATCCTATTTTTAGCCAATCTAGTGCTGTGGCTTTAAGAAAAAACAGGATGTCTGTCAGTCACTCTGTCTACCATTTTGGAAGAGAGTGAAATATCTCAACCATGGCCACAACTTTTAATTTCAACAATAACTGTAGAAATTATTTTAATGGCTGATTAATATACCAATTATTTTCTCTATAAAGCCTTTCACGTGACCTAAAATGATAGATCAGTAAAATGGCAATGGCAGTTGGCATAATCAAAATTGATACTGATAAGGTGAATTAGAGCTGTGCAAAAAAATTAATTACCTTGACTAACTTGCACACATTATAGATATCACAGTATCTATATTGTGATATCCAGCCTTGTCTGTCTGGTTGACGGCTGTCCTGTAAACTGTGACGTAAGTGTATGTGCAGCAGTTTGCAGAAATGCCATGACTCCAAGTGTCTCCCAGTGTTTCTAGGAAAAACTGGACCCACTGATCTGTACTATTGCTATTAAACTGATCACTACTGTATCACCCACAAAGAGCAAAATGTTGAATTATTATTATTATTGGTATTATTATTATTTAAAATGTTGAACAAATTATATTTTTGGTAGAAACAGTCAGGCTTTTATAATAATGTGTGCCAGTCAGAAGTTCAACTTCTAGGGGACAAAAAATACTTCCAGTGATGTGCACAGCAAAGTGTGAGATTAAGGAGTGTGTGAGAGGTTATAAATGAATGTCCTGGGGAAAAGAGTTTCTAAGGTCAACCAACACCATTAAATGTTTACCATCAAGGACAATCATTGGGAGTCGTCAGCTCTGCAAATACTTGTGTTCCAAGTTTATATGAAGTAAAGACAGATGGGTAAATTACGTACTAATTTGTTTAAATTAAATTTACGTGAATTACCTAAATTTACACTTAGGAGTCTGTCACCTGAGTAACAGGTGTTTGAGTATTTGTAATTAATTGTATTATCAAACGATTACGTTCTGACATTTATGTATTATATATAGTTGACTTGAGTTTTTGAAACCTGCTGAGACCCAGTTCGCATCTTAGTCTGAGCCGAAAAGATGCATCCATATCTTAAAAAAGAAATTCCATAAATCAAAGTCAGTTTGTGAAAGCAATACTAACTTGCAGACAACTTTCAAGTGGCAGAGTCTCCCAACAGCACATTCACGTGCCACCATTCAATATTGCTATTATATTTCTAGGCACGCAGACTTTGAATTCATTTAATGATTCAACAACTCAATGATGCAAACTGACACGGCTTCCTTTGAGCCAGTCTATCAGGGGAAAAAGACTTTTTTTGTGGTGTCCACAGGCCATTATCAGATGCAGCCTAGCTGTGTTATTCATGGCACTCTGAAATAGGCTGTTAATGCAGTGTGAGGTGAGGGAAAACTTTGACGGCCATACAGAATAATGTATATTAATGGTGGATGGAACAATTCATGAGTGACTGGCTCAATCTGCTTTTCTTCCCCATCCATGTAATTACTTCTGTACCAGGACAAAAATAAACCAGTAAGGCTTGAAAGCAAAGAAAAGTCTTTTCTAATTGATCAAATACATGGTGACTACCTTGGTCACAGTTAAGGTCTAATGATTCCAACAATCTTTTCTTTTTCTGCCAACGGCAGGGTGTGACATTTATTATATCTACACAGTGTGGAGATCCCCAACAGATAAAATATGATTCATACTAGTGGCATACTAAAACAGCTGATTAATAAAAGATCTTCCTGAGCTCAGCAGTACATAAATGTGTTCATGAAGAGGATTGAATCACTGTGAATGCAAAGATTTTTGACTTCAAAAATGGAAGAAAAGGAAGTGAGGAATCATTTTGAACAGATCAGAGATCACCACGTATGACATACACTGACATTTTTACATGGTGGAGGTCACATTTGTCGTCTGCTCTGCTTTACAGTGGCAGGGTTCATGGAAATGATCGAACTCTAACACAGTACTTGTGACCATATCTCAGGTTGTTTCTATGAGGTCATCACATAGAAAAATAACTGCTGTCTTTTTCTTGTTGTTTTCCTTTTTCTCTGTTATGTTTCTGTATGTGCATCTCTGATTTGACTGTGACTAAAAACACTTTGAGTTCTCTTGTGCCATTAAGGGTAGTGTCACTAGTGAGCACACCACATCAATCAGCAGGCAGGTTAGTCTATACACACTATGACTTCAGTACAGGTCTGCAAATACTGTTATATTATTTGTTGATGGATAAACCTAGTTAACAAGCTCATAACATTATGTTAGCAGGCAGACACACAAACACATAACACAGGACAAGTCTTACATCTCGTATCATACAGGTGGGATATTACAACAGATCACCAGTAATAAATGAGGATAGATAAAGGGAAAGATGAAGATGAGGGCTCACCAAAAGCTGTGCTGCGGTTTGTCAGTCCTGAGTAGGCGTTGCCGCTGGGTGAGGACGTGGCTGGAGACGACAGGGGACTGTAGGAGGCAGGGTCAGTCTGGTAGCTATGGCCAGAACCAATACCAAAAGGACTGGACTGGGCTTTACTGGACTGGAGAACACAGAGACTGATTAGACTTGTATCAGTACAGTCAGGTCAAGTTTCAGAATAATACAAGACACAGGGTTCACAGGTGAGTGTATTCATGTGCTCCTTACACATTTACTACAAAAACTGTATTTTCAAGTTTGAACATTCTGAATGAAGTCAAATGAGTTAATAATCCATTTTTATGTGCTTGGAGACCGACCTGACACTGTTGGCCAAGCTACAAAATAAAACCCTTTTGTTTGATGAATGTGCTGTGCCAAATGAGCCTGATCCAGCTACTGTATTCTACTGTTTTAGATTATTTTCTGACAAGCAGTCAGCAGCAGTGAATGTTGTTCGTAAACTATCTAAGAGAAGCTACCATGTTCAGGTATAAAAAGTACTGATAAGGAATGCAGGGAGATTATTATTATCGTGGAAGTTCATGCCAAAAACAAGAGTGTGGGATGTGCTGTTTCAGGACAAAATACATATACATGGCTTGTAATATTTTCGAGGGAGGATTTTACAACTTTGGGAAAAAAAAAATTGCAAGAATCACAAGGTAAAAAGTAGTAATATGGTATAAATATTTTGTAGTAATTTACCAAGAATGCATGGTTGCAAGTATTTGATTTGCCAACACAAGAGGATTGATTTGGATCAGCATGAAACTCTTGCATTTAAATCAAAAGTCCAAAATATTAACAACAAAATATCTGGTTTTATAAAAAAAATTAAAATAAAAGCAGAAGGTACAAGCTTGTGTACATACATTTTTCTGGTGAAAAGTTAACTATGACTCATTTTGCATTTGGCTATAACTATTGCTTAGAATGATGTCAGGTGTTAAAAATGATGCTGCTGGAAAAATCAATTTTATTCACTTTGCAACAAGTAACATTTTGAATTTGCTATCGCTCCGATTCGCACCTCTGACTGGATCCTTCTGCATGGCAACAGCAGCTGAGGCTCAGCTGTCCGTCTTACAAAAATGACAGATAGCACAAGATTTGTCCTAAATAAAGTTGCAATAGTTGAAAGTCTTCGTCCTAACTTATATATGATGGTTACATTATCTGGGAGAGTGCTGTGTTTCTATGTTGAGCAACACTGGGAAAAAAAAGGGGGGGGGACCCTGACACTTCACAACTCCATTACCATTTGTTGTGCTAACTTTTGTCATTTACATAAACAAACACAGGCATATGACGCAGAGTTATTGTTAAGGTTGTAGCTGTATTGAGAAATATTACAGCAACAACTGAATTTTGTGTATTTTAACACTTATATACAGAAAGGTTGCAACAATTCCAAGACATAGCATTCCAACAACCTACGGACAAATGTTTATTCAGTTCACTGTAATCAAAGCATCCAGCTGTTCCAAGGACGTCAAACCACAACAACATTTTTGGCGCTCTGTGGTACAGTCTTCTTTCAGTCTTCCAGAACAACTCATTGTTTTCGCGAACAGTTTTGGCAAATGGACTTTCCAATATTGGACAACTGCATTAAATAATTGCAGGTGAACCTAGGTTTTCCAGGACACATGGAAACCATGTATGGTGTTAGTTCTTAGTGTCTGCTGTGTTTAGGGGTGATGAAAACATTCAACACTCTTTTTCCCCTCATGTCATCTGGCTCGACTTAATGTCATGCATTCAGACTATACTGAACAACAAATAACTCAGTCCAGTGGAATGACCTGACAAGTGCAGCAGTGTGTGTGCAAGATAAGCCTGTGAAGAAACATATGCTCAGCACATTCCCCGAGCAAGATTGTGGAACACACACACCCACACAGACACACACACATAAAACATGCTAAATAAGTCCATCTGTGATCTGGGGCGCAGGAGGAGCAAATAAAATGAGTTTGGGAATCTTGGTAACTGTGGAGATTTTTCACCATTGATACAGAAGGCAATGGTTTCATCACAGTTACAAACGTAGTAGGTGTATTTGTGTGTGCGTTACCTGTCCAGAGAAGGGAGGTCGGCTGCCTGACCATGCCACCTGTCCTGGGTTGAGCTGTCTGGAGATCTGAGCTAGATTCTGATTGGATGAGCCTGATGGCTGGATGTCATTTACACCAGGAACGTGGATCACAGAGGAACTGTGTGCACAAAGACACACACAGAAATAAAGTAAACAAAAAGAAAAGGGCGAGATATGAAGCTCAGCCAGGCTTCGCTTTTCTTCAGAGTGACAACAAACCAAGGAAGTTATGGATGTAACTTCCTGCTGAGCATTACAGTCACTGACACACATTACTGACATGTACCTGAAGCTTTTGCCAGAGTGTCCCTGCTGGAAGGGAGAGCTCTGTGAGTAGAGCTGCTGTCCTCCAGCTGTGGAGGAGGGAACCATCATCTTCTTATCTCCCGCTATGCACGCAAACACACAGTCCGGGGTCAGCATTATAGAAATAACAGAGAGGAGAAACGGCAAGTGATAAAAAGAAACATCAAGCGAAAGCAGAGCATCTGTCAGAACGAACTATGTGAGGTATACGCAGATATTTGTATATATAAGTGTGTGTGTTTCATACAGCCAGAGATGCCGGTGTACATCTCAGCAAAGCGTGGGTCTCTCTCCTGAGAGAACAAGGCTTCTGTCTTGTCAATGTTCTTCCCTGCTTCATGGACGCCACTGCTGACACTGGCCACAGGCACCTGAGGGTGGGGGAGTATAGGGAAGAGGGTGTAAATTTAAGGGTATAACAAATTGCTATATTATTTATTATGTCCAATTATTTCAACTAAAATTCCATGGAGTCTGGAGGCATCTCTCTAACCAGTTAAGTGGAGTCATAAAGTGAATCTAAAGCAGAAAGGTTACCTGGGAGAGATCGTAGGCAGTCAGTCCATCTCTCTGATGAACCTCCAGCTCTGCCTGCTGCTGCTGCTGTAGCTGCCTGAAAAACATAACACAACATATACAAAATCAGAACCTAACACTACAAAAGGACACATACAGTACGTCATGGAATTGAAGCTACTTTCATTTTAAATTCAATATGATAACATAACTAACACGGTAAATAAAGATTTAATTTAATAAGGTATGAGTCCTGTAGAAGCAGGACGCAGGAGGCACTGAAATAAACACCACAATAAAACCAGAACAAATCAAAGACAAACACCATGGACATTTTTTTCTCCTAAATCATTCAAAATAATTTTAGTCCTTTAATCACAAGGTCAAAGTACCTACAGACAAGCGATGTGCGATGTCAGCAGTATTTATCATTCTTCTTCAGTTGAAGGCATTTTCCAGATACATTCATACAGACTAACTTTCAGAACACAATTGCAGCGTATTTGTGTGGACTGTGCAGGCACCTTGTATCACTCATTTTTTTTAAAGGAGGAACTGATGAAATACACCCCCATATTAACTACTGTTTCACTTTAAGACATGTCGGGGAAAATCCCTGCTCTTACATGCTGAAGCACATACTTGTTATCATGGTTACCACATGATTGAGCATTATTATTACTTATCCAGATATTTCTCGCTAGTTCTAATAAACTGCAGATGTTGTCTGTTTTGTGCTCTCTTGTTGTTGGATATCTTGACTTATTTTAAGAAATCTTATCAAGTGATAATCATTTAGCGCACTGCCAGGCATTTTACTGGACAAAAATAGCTAAAATTGTTCTCTACAAATAAACAGAACTAGACAGATAGCTAGTGTTGGATCTCCATATACACTGATAACAAGCAAAAACTTACTAAAATTTGATCTATTTGTTACTCCATCCATTCATTTCCTGGTTGTGTCCAGGTCACTGTGGTAACAGGGTAATTATTGTAAAGTTACCCAGGTCCCCTTCCACGCAGCCTCCTGGGGGACCCGAAGAGATTCCCGGACCAGATGGGATATGTAAATCCTCTGGTACTTATTATTAGTATTTATTGTATTAATTAGTATTCTGGATCTGATCAGGGGTTTCCTCCCAGCTGAATGTTTCTGGATACCTCCACAGGGTTAGAGTCAAAGGTATTTAGTAATCAAAAGAATTTACACCTCTTTCACACAGCAACACTTGAATGAGGGTGTGACATCCCTCCTATTGTAGAAAAAGTGACGATGTGATGAAGCAGACGGATGGGGATAACGGCCACATATTTTCAGACAGTGTCCCGGCAAACGGCGTGGGCTTTATTAATTAACAATTGGCAGCCTTTTTGGGGGAGATCTGGCCTGATTAGGAGAGATGGTATCCATCCCACTTTGGCTGGAGCCGCTCTCCTGTCTAGAAATATAGAAAGTTTTATTAGTCCTAATTCATGACATACCAGAGTTGGACCAGTAAGCAGAGTTGCAGTCTTACACGCTTCTCTGCGCCTCCATTAGAGCAGCTGCACACCCAATATAGAATAGAAACTGTGTCTGCCCAGCGACCATTTAAACTCTTAAAACCAAAAAGGGGAGTTATTCATAAAAATCTAATAAAAATTAACACAACTGCTGTAGCAACTCAGCAACAGCATAATAAGAAAATTAAGTGTGGCCTCTTAAACATCAGATCTCTGGCCTCTAAGGCTGTTCTGATAAATGATTTGATATCTGACTCTGATATAGATCTGTTCTGCCTTACTGAGACCTGGCTAGGTCAGGAAGAATTTGTTAGCCTAAATGAATCCACTCCACCGAGTCATTCTAACGTTCATGTTCCTCGAGACACTGGACGAGGAGGTGGAGTTGCAGCCATTTTTAATTCAGCCCTATTAATAAATTCTCGGCCTAAAGAGGGCTACAGCTCATTTGAAAACCTTACTATTACTCTTTCATCTCCAGCCTGGAAGAGCACAAAGCCAATACTAGTTGCTGTAGTGTACCGCCCCCCAGGCCCATACTCTGAATTCTTATCTGAATTTTCAGAGTTCTTGTCAAATTTAGTCCTTGAAAATGACAAGGTAATTATTGTAGGTGATTTTAATATTCATGTGGACATGGATAGTGACAGTCTTAGCACAGCATTCATCTCATTATTGGACTCCATTGGGTTTTCTCAGAGAGTAAATTCTCCAACTCACTGTCACAATCACACCCTTGATTTGGTCCTCACCTATGGTATTGATATTGAGCACTTAATAGTCTCCCCCCAAAATCCTGTGTTATCAGACCACTACTTAGTATCATTTGAATTCCTATTACTGGACTATGCACCTCTAGAAAAATTAGTGTTCACTAGATGGTTACCCGATTGTACTAGGACTAAATTTAAGGAAGCAATTCCGACAGCATTAAAGTCAGTAAGATTTCCTAGTATCTCTGACGACTCTCATTTTTTGAGCTCCCCCCAAATTGACCAACTTGTTAGAAACGCTATGGACTCACTCAGAGGCACTCTGGACTCTGTTGCGCCCCTAAAAAGAAAGATTATAAAACAGAAGAGACTGGCACCATGGTTTAACTCTGCAACTCGCAAGTTAAAACAAACAACGCGACAATTGGAAAGGATATGGCGCTCCACCAAAGAGGAGGACTCTCGCCTAGCCTGGAAAGAGAGTCTCAAAACGTATAGGAAAGCCCTGTGTAATGCCAGAGCAGCCTACTATTCAGAATTAATAGAGGAAAATAAGAACTGCCCTAGGTTTCTTTTCAGCACTGTAGCCAGGCTGACACAGAGCCATAGCTCTATTGAACCCTGCATTCCCTTAAGTTTAAGTAGTAATGATTTCATGAGCTTCTTTAATGACAAGATTCTGAATATTAGGGACAAAATTTGTCAGGATCTGCCCTCGTTAGACTCCGATCCTTCAGACTCAGGAAATTTAGGAGCAGATACATTAAAACCTGACAATTGCTTAGACAGTTTTATTCCAATTGGCCTTCCCGAATTATCCTCGTTAGTTTCAGCATCGAAAGCAACAACTTGTCTCCTAGACCCCATCCCAACTACGCTGCTTAAGGAAGTTTTCCCATTTATTGGCACATCACTGCTGCATATTATTAATCTGTCTCTGGTGTCAGGCTTTGTACCCAAGTCTTTTAAAGTAGCTGTAATTAAACCATTGATCAAAAAACCTACACTTGATGCAGATGTGTTAGCCAATTATAGACCAATATCCAACCTCCCCTTTTTGTCTAAGATTCTAGAGAAAGCCGTTGCCAGCCAGTTATGTAATTATCTCCACAGTAATAGTCTTTTTGAAGTGAAGTTTTCAGTCAGGATTTAGAGCTCACCATAGCACAGAAACAGCACTTGTGAAAGTCACTAATGACCTGTTGACAGCATCAGATAGAGGACTTCAGTCTGTACTTGTCCTGTTAGACCTCAGTTGCTGCCTTTGATACAGTTGACCATCACATCCTGTTGCTGAGAATGGAAAAACTGCTTGGTATTAAAGGGTCTGCATTAAACTGGTTCAGATCATACTTATCAGATCGGTCTCAGTTTGTCCATATTAATAATGAATCCTCTGTGCATACTAAAGTCTGTCATGGAGTTCCACAAGGTTCAGTGCTTGGTCCAATTCTGTTTATTTTGTATATGCTGCCCCTTGGCAATATCATCAGGAGGCACTCCATAGATTTCCATTGTTATGCTGATGACACCCAATTATATTTATCAGTGGAGCCACACAAAACTGATCAGCTTCCTGAAACTCCATGCCTGCCTTAAAGATATAAAGGCTTGGATGACCAGAAATTTCTAGGGGGCAGAGCCTTCAGCTATCAGGCCCCTGTTCTCTGGAACCAGCTCCCAGTCTGGGTCCGAGAGGCAGACACAGTGTCAGTGTTTAAGAATAGACTTAAAACCTTCCTTTTTGATAAAGCTTATAGTTAGGGTGGGCACAGGCTCGCCCTTAGTTATGCTGCTATAGGTTTAGACTGCCGGGGGGCTCCCATGATGCATCGGGCACCTCTCCCTCTTCCTCTGCTTCCTTTACTCATATTATGGTAGTAGTGCAAACTGGAGTCACTTTTAGAAACTGGTTAAAGTGGCTAAACTGGTTAAAGTAGTTAAATTGGCTAAAGTGTCAAAACGGTTAATGTGAATACTCTTATGTCCTGTAAAGTGCATGTTACTGCCGGAGCCCCGGTCCTCTTTGTTCTCTCCAGTCTTGCAGGTTCCTCACTGATTCTGGTTGTGGTCCATCTGTCTGAGGTTCACCGGCCTGGTGGGGACATGATCTGTGTCTGTGCTGTGGAGAGAAGGTCGAGTGGCCCAGAGCTCCATATGAGGACATCTAGAGATGCACCTGGACTCACAGACTCATTTCCATTACCTGTGATACCTTCACACATGGACTAAACCAATGAACTCAGTATAGCTACAGCTTATTACGACTCATGTATAATTCCATAATATGATTGATGATGTTCTCTGTACATGTGGCATCTATTGCACGTCTGTCCGTCCCAGGGAGAGGGATCCCTCATCTGTGGCTCTTCCTCAGGTTTCTTCTTTTTCCCATAAAGGGTTTTTTGAAGTTTTTCCTGACTCGGTTCGAGGGTCTAAGGACAGAGGGTGTCACAACTGTGCAGATTGTAAAGCCCTCCGAGGCAAACAATGTTTGTGATTTTGGGCTCTAAATAAATAAATTTGAATTTGAATTTTGAATTTGATAACAAACGTGGTGTTGCACATTGTTCACATGAAAAGCTACAGTAATTATGGGGAGAATATGTATCAAATAAGAGGGTTTGAGAGAGAGATATTCCAACCCCGCCTACTTCCACACCTCCACACACCTGGCCGATCACTGTGTTAAGTGGATTTGTTTGTCAGATTTTTAGTTAAAAAATAGTTGAAATTTTGAAAAAAATAGTTGAATGCAGTCCGTTGAAAATGTGTGTATGGGGGAGGTTTCACTGGCAAACTTGTTGTGCTATCTCTCTCTCCAATATCCTACTGTGACAGCATGCTCCTATGCCCTCACTGCTTTGTCAAATCACATCTATTTACATGTTGGAATAACTGAGAATCTGCATGGCATGGAGTGTGCACACATACCGACTAACGCTTACATTCACACACAGACACTGCTGCCACTTTAGCTTACACTATTAAAGAATCTGACAAGCACTTTGTCTGATTTATTCTGAGGCTCTGAGGATGTGATGCTGTACTGATCCACCTGTCGATCTCCCATTCTATTTATAAGTGGTACACAGAAAAAAACAGGGAATTGATTGATTTGAAAAACCTTGCATAAATGGCCTGTTTTGAACGCAATAGGCTGGAAGTGTATTTCTGTGAAAAGTTTTAGGAATGAGATACCCTGCTGCTATAATAGCTTTGGATTCCCTTCACTTCAAGACCAAATAGTCTACATGTGGTATCCAAGAGCTCTAAGCGCAGACTTCATTTTCATATATCGATTCAGAAGCATATTTGTGTAGTTCAGAAAAAGAAATGAGAAAAGCTTTTCCTCTCTGTACTTCCCCACCATTCTTGTTGATATATTATGCCTTATAGACAGATGACAAATTAAAGGAAAAACCTAATTAAAAGAGTGCAGAACATAACAAATGAGGATCTTTCCACACAGGTGACTGAGAATGTCAATGCAGGACATGATCAGTCTGTGTCAGCAAGAAAAGTTTGTCCATATTACAAAGGGAGGTTATGTTGTAGTGGGGTCACAATGCACGGACCCCTCATTACAAAGATGAATTTGAGAGTTCAGTAGTTCAAAAATCCAGTCACTGGTCTACAGAGATGTGGAAAAAAGTGATCTGGTCAGATGAGTCAGCCTTCATCAGGGCCTTTGGTGAAGCCCTAAAGCGCATACAGGAAGTTAATGTGATAGTTGTGCCAGCAACAGGGATACAACTCAAATGGAGATATCAGAGCAGCAGGCATCAAGCAACTGATACTATTTCAGATCAGATTAAAATTAATTTAACAAGCAAAATAAGCAATGACAACATTTCTACTTAAAAAGACTTGATGGGAAGTATGAAAAATCAAGGCAATTTAGGATAATTTGGTAAAATCAACAATAACATATTATAACTGCATGTATTAAAGCAAATGTGATAAAAAAAAAACATTTCCCAATGATCATTTCTCAGGAAGTCAAGACACAACTTGGTTCTTAAACTGAGAGGAATGATTTAAAAGCAAAAAATGTAAAGTTTTTGCATAAACAAAAACTGCCCAAGAAGTTTAGACAAGTTTATACGTAATCACAGAAGTCATTGCTTCTTTTGGCAAATTCACATAATCACTCATTAATATTTTTGCTTCATTTATTATTGTCACTGAGTTCTGTATTCGCTGAATTTATGGAAGTAAATGAGAGTTCTTCTCTTTTCACGTCCATCTGCTTCTGTACTTTGTGCTATTTTGATAAACAAGATCATTTTCTTTTTGCAGTGACCTCATAAATCTATCTCTATTCTGTTCTGCCACCTGAGCCCGGGGGAGCTGTTGGCAGTGATTCATGTCTGTAACATGCGTGCATACACACACACACTGACGTGACTGAAAGTTATTAACTGAATGTTTACACTGGTAACTGCTTGAGCTCACGGCAGTCCTTACTCACAATGATAGCTGAGAGCACACGAGGAACAGGATGTGGAATACTTGCACCGTACAGTATGGGTCCTTGAAGCCTCTGAGTTAATGTTGATCAGCGCCCAGATGAAGAACTGTGACCATTCACTCAATGTATTTACATTCCTTTCCATAACTCAACAGTAACACCACTGCCCTCTACTGCCAGACACCTCTGCATGTCACTGGTCTAACAGGAATCTTATGTACTGTCACAATAGATGAAAATCATAGTTGTCATCCATCTGCAGAGAAAGATTAATAGGTTTGGAGATGGGTACTGGAGACTAGATGGGTCATTATTCTAATAACATTAAAATGTGTTTCAAATTCTATGGAACAAACTTGAGCACAACGGAAAAGTGTTAGAAAGGTGATATGCAGAGAAAGCTAAAATAACATATCTGAGAAATAGAATAGAGTGGATAGAAAAGGAGAAGAGGGAAAACATTTTTATTTTTGCAGCACATAAACACTGCAAAGAAACAAGTTTTGTTTTGTTTTGAACTTGATGGACTCAGCAGAAGGGAATAGGGAATAAGAAAACTATTGAAAATACATTGGAGATAATGCTTGAATATGAATATAACACAATATTATATTAATTTCCTCCTGTATGACTCCTCCAGTATATTTATCACACCAGAATACTAACTCCAACTTTCTAAATATTACTATCAAGTTAGTTAGAAAAGTTTTCTCTCATTATCTCTTGAGAATAACATGTCCAAGTGCCCATGACCTTCCTTTATATTTTCATCAAACATTTTGTGAGCCTGTTATAGCCTTTCATACAGCTAAAAAAGATTCATGTGGAAGAAGAATTTAGTTACATTAAAGGATTGGAGGCCAATTACACTATGATGTAACAATGCTTAAACATTAACTACATGTCTTGCAAATATATAAAAAATCCCTGCTGAATATTACTTATCCATGATAGCATCAAAAATCACAATGACTTAATATTATGCCGATTCTCTTTTAAAAAAAATATGTTTTGCGCCCTTTCTTATTTTTTATTTATTATCAAAGAAAAACAGTCATTAAACATATGATAGAGATTACATCATGATAGTTAGAATAAGAATTTTAGTGTCAGAAGCTCTCAAAGAATATGTTATACTACTTAACAGGTGGAGACAAGGGTCCTCATACTTTTATGTACTTGGTTGGGGTCAGAAAATTTGAATGTACCAGCAAACTGATATCTCAGACGTTAGTGAGCTTCCACCTTACAGGAAAGAAGAAAGACCTACTTGACGTTGGTGTTGGTGCAGATGATGTACTCTATCTCATCAGAGTATGGGTTCTGGAAGGTGAAACTGCTGGTTCGGATCAGCATCCACTCCCTGTTCTTCATTCGGAAACGATACATGACGGAAAGAACCTGACCCTTCAACTTCACCACCTGCAGGGAGAGGAAAACCACTGATTAATATTGCTGTTTCTAATATGTCTCATTTATCCATCTGGTTTGGGAGGTGAAAATAGAAGCAGAAACAGAAATCACAGGTCTATGTATTCTTCATTCCACTGCAATATTCTGCAGGTTTGTACTTAAATGTGTTGATTAGCAGAGCAAAACAATGAAAACAAATGGGAAGGAAAGTCCTCTCCCCCACAGAGTTCAGGCAGCCTCTCACTGCAGATTCTGGCCATGCCAAAGTAATAAGTAATGCTACAGAGTGTGTATCACTGCAGATATTTGACCATCTCACCTCTGTCCTCTATATCAGGACTGCATGTCTCAGTATCTGTGTAATCGTGTAAGAGAGCTGATGTTTAACTTTGGATCTTTAACAGGAGCACCAAGAAACATAAAGACAAAGCAATGAAACAGGAGAAGTACAGTCTGTGCTTCACATCTGGCTATAGAAAGTCTGTGAGAGCTTATGTGGATTACTACGTTTTGTTTAATCATGATAAGACTAGCCATGGAGGACTGACAAAGACAAACCTTGTTCATCAAATAATCATGTTTTACAGTGTATGATGTCTCAGAATTGTAGTTGACCCAGTTATGATGAGAATAAACTCTATTGTTGAGTGAGAAGGCAAAATACTTGCAGACTGATGCAAAAACACAAACAGTGAACCCAGTCATTCAGCTTGCAAGCACTCCTGTCAGTCTGCCCGAACGGAAACGTGCTTGACGGAGGGTAGCATGTCTGGTAAGAGACAAGCCACTTGTGAAATCTTTAAACCTGAGTAACAAAAATGTTGGTGGATTGTGTGCGTGAGTTCATGTGTGTGTATGAGCTGGATGAGAGCCAGTGCTTTCCACAGGGAGTGGAGAAGAAAAACATCCACGCTGTTGGTGAAACTGACTGTCAAACTGTTAAGAGTGACAAGGAGTTTTATTTATTACACTTTCAAAATAACAACACCCACATCAGAATGCTGTTTGTTGATTTCACTTAAGCATTCAACATCAGTCTCTCCCATGAAACAGAAACTTAGCACTCTGGTCTTGAGAACCACACTGTGCAGCTGGACTTCCTTACAAACAGACCCCAGACACTTCAGACTGGTGGTCAAACGTCCTCCACTCTAGTATTCCTTATCACGCTGTACACCTATAAATGCAATCCCTGATATGGAGAACACTTTGTTACAATACCACCATCATTGGGCGGATTTCAAACAGTGATGAGATTTAATTTCACTGTAACTTTCACACATACGTATAAACATGCACACGTGCACACACAGACACACAAACAGGACAGGAGGGCTCTGAAGTGAACATCAGTGGTTCCCATTTACTGAACATCAGTGATATGAGTCAGGTGAGATACCTGCGCACAGCTCAATAGATACTAAAAAAACAACACCCCACCCAACAACAGCAAGCTCACCTGCTGCTGTCTGGGAGGACATGTAAAGTATCCGTCCTACCAGACTACAGAACAGTTTCCTCAGGCACCTCACATCATCCTGCACACAGCATCAGTATTAATTGTTTTGTTATGTTTTGTATTGTGTATGTGTGTGCAAAAAGTGACTACAAATGTAATTCTATTAAACAACCTTGTGTTGTAAAATGATAAAAAATTGAAGCAAGAACATACAGCTTCAAACTTTGCAAAAAAAACAAACACCAAACAACATCAAAGTCAAAGCGAGGTCTTATGCACCGCACACATCGTGTTACAGTCTACATTTATTGGTTAACTGTGAAATGTACTTTTTTAGGCCTTATCTTATTTCTGCAGTGTTTTGTGACTCAGTTTCTAAAAAGAAACACCTTTCAAGTCTTTTTTTATTGCATTCACAGATGTTTTGTATAATATCTGTGTTGGTGTGGCTATGCTGTGGCACTAACTACTCTGCTTACCCATATTTTCTATTAGTATCGATATCCAAGAGCCAGCTTAATCAGCAATATGCAGATCATACAGGTAACATTTGTAAGCCATTCATTTTTAGACATGCAGACTAGATGGCCAAAACAAAGCTTGGCTGGTTAATGTGTATTCTCTAAATTCAGGTCTAGTCTTTAAGTCAGTTTTACTGTAAAACTTACTAACTCACTAACTAACAAACCACACAGATTAAAATTGGTTCATTAGCTCATAACATGAACTCTGGTGCTTCTGGTTACTAACAAAGACCCCACAGCTTTCTCCTAACTTCCTGTTGAATTTAAGATTCAATTTTAAATAATTCTGGTTAATTGTCTCTAGATTTATGACTGTGTTTTCCATCATGGTTCCTACACTGTGAAGCAGTCTCCCTCTGGGGGTCAGATCAGCAAACTCTGTTCAGTGTTTTAATCTCGGTTTAAAACCTGTTTATTATGGTCTGGTCCTACCTGTTGGAAACTTTCTCTCAGGTGACTCTGGTCCTCAGGGTGGCAGAACTCCAGGATATCTTTCCCCAGCAGGTCCTACAAGTCATTTGAAAATAATTCATCCTTTTTTTTTTGTTTATCACCACATTTCATACTGCATCCTACTGTAGGACTGCAATGTCCACAAATTTATTTTCTTCTATCAGTTAAACTGGTCAACAACTATATCTGACAACACTGACAGAGGTAGTAAGACTGTTAGTAAAGCAAAGGCTGGTACATTTAGAATAGACACTAGAACAGACTCCACATTGAATCAAGGATACAACTGGAGACATGAACTAATGTTGACAACAGACAATGATGCGTTGCTATGTAGACAATAGATGTGAATGTTTTGTGGTAAATTAACCATCATGAGAATCAATTCATAATATATTGAATGCAGATGAGCTGAGAAGTGGAAATCTTTTCCTTGAGAGATAAATGCAGATGTTATAGTGGAGGTGATATAATACATAAAATGCCAGATATATAATTTGAAAAGTGAGATACATGTGTTGTAGTAAAAGACAAAAATGTCTCTGCAGAAATTTAACAAGTTTAGTTTTTCTTCCAAACACTATATTTTTTGTCACTGTCACGGTAATAAAACTCTTTAATTTAGTTATTTCTTTTAAGTGGTTTCTTGTTGAGTCACATGCTGACTAGCCACAGGAATGTGTTTGACATACTAGTGCAAGCAACAAATGTTTTTCATCCTAATCTGCTTATTTCCACTGTCAACACAGTAACTCGTGCACAGCTGATAACGCAAAGTACTGCTAAGTTAGGGAATTTTCTCTTAATGGAGAACATGAGGAGTTCACCGTAGCGTGACTGGTATATTGCAACAGACTTATTATGAATTGAGGTGAAAGGTCAATCTGAGTCAAACGTTTGTAATTCACACACTTTGAAAACTGGCAGATGGTCACGTCAGAACAGATTTTCTTATGTATCTTTTTTATTAATAGAAATAAGGAAAAAGCAAAAGCTCATGAAAGCTCAATGTTGGCAACTTTCTGTGGATATGAATGTGCTGCAAGGTGAAGGCATTATGGAATAATACATCTTCTTAGCTCACCTGAGGCTGATAACCAATGACATTGATGCAGCGCGGATCGACGAAAGTGATGACACCATCCGAGTTGTGACGAGACAGGAACTCTGTGGGGACCGACAAGCCGTTCATATCCATAGAGACTGGAGAGCTGGTCACCTGAAGGAGGGCACAGACATACTGTTTACCACTGCCATCACAAACATCCACATTTAAACCAGAACTGAAGAGTCTGAAATTACTCCGTCTATTTGGGCTGTCACTATCAGTAGTGGCACAGTGCCACCTCACTGAAGCTGCAAGATGTTGAGTTTCAGTGGACTATGGCAGCTAAGAGATTAAGAACAAAACATTTATGATGAATTAATCATGGAAAAAAACTGCAACCATGGTAGAGTTTTGCTGCTGTGACTTATGACTGATTTATAATCATGTTTACCCATCAAGTATGAAGGAGGGGAAATGAAAATGAAACTAATAAACAGAAAACTCTATTGATAGAATAAATGCATGAAAACATGAATTGGATACAAAGAAATCTGTCAATAAATGAGGAAATCAAAGTGGCAGTAATGTCAACAAGTAATAGCCCATAATCAATAAATCAAGTACATTCCCTTGAAGTAATATTCAAACTCTTTTGAGACCAACACAAGCGTGTATTCACGTCAGCTGCGCTTGATTCCAAAAATAAATCAATTAAATAAAAATGAGAAACTCTCTGAAACCATTCCTGAAGCAAATCCACTTCTTCTTCTTGAACTGTGTGTTCAGACACTTAAATATATGGCTAAATTCACTGCTTACTCAGCTGTCTCACTCCTTGAACCTCAGAAGCTCTGATGGCAGCAGCATGATTTGATGAAAAGTGAGTGTTTGAAACATAATCAGCATACAGAGGGACAGATGAGAAGTGAATGATACTGGATGAGTATGATCAAATATTGTCTTTTATTGGGTGTTCCTAAGAATTTGAAGAAAGTCGGCTCAACTGACTGTGCCCACACACCTGCAGTCTTCCGATGGCCACTAGGCAGTATTTTCCAGTCTGACCTGCCTCTGTGTCTTCTTCTGGTATAGTCATACCTGAGGAGAGATGAGAGATGAGAGAGAGAGAGAGAGAGAGAGAGAGAGAGAGAGAGAGAGAGAGATGTGATGAGTGCCATTTAACAGACATTTCTCATAAAGTGTAACCACTTATTTTTCCATTTGCTACTTGAACTTTGCAGTGAGCAGCGAGAGGTACTGTATCTACTGGCTGACACAGCCACGGCTCCTCGACAATGATTTATAAGTCATGTTTTCACTATTAAGCCTCCGCACTGAAAGATAGATTTCAGCCACAATACCAGACTCTGCTGACATATTTCATTCAAACAAATATTCAAACTTGCTCTACTCTGTCTAATACAAATAATAATTCATTCAAAAAGAAGGGAGAAATAGTCCGACACTCAAGCTAATCAATTTTGTTCTGGTGGCAGTTATGCTGTAATAACTTTCCCACTGTTTGTTTTGTGGTAAATGATATATTTCATATATATATATATATATATATATATATATATATATATATATATATATATATATACACACACGCACACACACGCATTACTTAAATAATGCACTTAAATAACATCATATTGTATGTTAATGCAAACTCAACAGTACCTATAGTTGCCTTTCAGGCAATAACAGCCAGCAGCAGTAACAGTGAGCACAATTTAAATCAATAAAATATACATTTTCTGACCCAGTTAAATCTTGCAGTGCAATGAATCACTGGATGTAGAATATTACTGTGTCTGTCTATTCTTGTATAAGTTGAAGAGGTTATGCCCATTCGACTTTGTTAGAAAACTACTGAGTGTGTTGCCCTGAAGGTCAGAAGATACTGAATCATCACAAAACGACTATATGGAACTTCTTCTGACTGGAAAATGTTTATATAGAAATGACAATAACTAAAACATGATGATTCCACACAACACTGTCTTCTAATATGTTGAATTGCACATAATCAATAATCTCTTTAGGCCCAAGACCATATATAAATTCATAAAATACCTCAGAGTCTAGCCAGAGATTGTTTTTGCTTACCACTGGAAAACCCTTTTAACACATTAATATGAATACTGATAGATGCTTTTAGACACACATTCTAATGCTCTTACAATAGTCTTTTAAACCCCTGATCTAATCCTTGTTGGGACAATCCCAGAACTACCAAGGAACATCCACATCCAAAGGTCACAGGAAAGAATTTAGAAAAAAAATTTAAAAGGTCTGTAATCATATCAAGTTTCACCTAGATGCTGACAGACCAGAAATTTTGATTTTGATTAAATTTCTTACCAGTTAACAATGGAAGTTTACTATAGAGTTAAAAGAGATGAGCCTCCATCATCTCCTCTCCACATAAATATAGAGGCATGACTCTGTCCTTATTTATGGCTACATTCCTTTCCTGTAACACAGTTCAGTCAGAGGCAGCTGTACGGGCGCTCTATGTGCAGCAGATCTGTGTCTGCAGCGCGTCTCTCTGCTGTCCATCTGCAATTAATAAGTGTGCGTGCCTATGTCTCGTCTGATGACCATTTGCTGGTGTTATTGTGTCCAGAACATTCCAAAGGAGTATTTTTAGTGCAAGGAAGTGAATCATACAGTGTGTCAATGATTTCAACACAGATGTGGTGTGTGTATGTGTTATACCAAGCAAATATTCAAGCGTGACCTTGAAGTTTGAAGTGGGGACTTAATTCTGTGTTATTTTACGTTCACGTCCGTCACCCCAGCAGTCATCTACACATGGTTTGAGACCAAAGGGGTGCATTCCAATCCCTGTCTCTGTAAACACTGCACAGTCTGTGCGTGCATGTGTTTGTGTGTGTGTTGACGTCAGAAACTACATCTTTGTGTATGCTTCAGATCCACTGTAAACTACACACTACTGTCTAGAACAGGAAAAAAAGATATCTTAATGCTTCTAATCAACAGATTCTTCAAGAAATCTTATCAAATAAACACAAGAACAGATTCTGAACGCAGTGTGTCAGTCTTTCAATATTGTTTGAGAGCAATCTTCAAAGCTGTTTAAAGATACAGTTCAGAGTATTTTCAATTTTTAAAAAAGGCTCAGTAATTTCCTTATTAATTTCAGCAAATGTTGCTAAAACAGGAGTAAACAGTCCATTTGTCTGGGTCTATTTTCAATGACAGTTTAATCCACATTCAGTGCTCTACAGAGTTATTTCTTGCAGCAGGGTGTACGATCTCAAAATCAAAATAAAGTACCCTGTGTGTGTTCACGGTAATGAAGGAACATGTGGCCAAATGCAACACTGTGGCTAATTGATGTGTTAAACAATAAAATAACAATAAATAAATAAATAAATAAATGCACAATACTTGTTAGAAGGATCAATTCATTATTAGTTTGAATCTTATTTTGCGGGATTTGTTGACAAAAAGAAAAATATAGGATATCACCAGACTTAAACCAAGGAGACTTAAAAGAAAGTGACTTGGACTGAATTCACAGAGCAGCAACTTCTGTATAATCCACTCCAGGTTTACTCCATAACAAATGCCATGAATGCAGCCCTGCTCAAACACAGGCTTGCTGTTATAGTAAACATCTGTACTGCCAGCTGGGACATTCATCAGTTAAAAGACCGACTTCAAAAACACTCCAGCTGTCAAATTGACACAGAGACAAATAGGTTTTACCTGTTCTGCATTTGAACACAGGCTCTGAATGCTGCCACTCCACTTACACACCCTGGATGGGATATGAGAAGCACACAGGCTGCTGTGGATCTGTGGCTGAACCCATTACCTGGTCAAAAGCTGTACACGGGGTGTAGCTGCTTCAAGCTGACCAGGACACACGTACATTGGACAGGGGCCGATGTGCTGAGGGCAGTTTGGGTTTAGCAGGGACAGAGACAAACAAGAACATGGAGTTGAGGATGTGTGTGTGTGTGTGTGTGTGTGTGTGTGTGTGTGTGTGTGTTTGCTTGCTTACCTGCAGGAGGCCAGGCTTTGATGTAGCCAGTGCAATGCACCACAGAGTACTGAGCCTCTCCTTCTTTTGAGGGTCCAAGGCCGTTCCTGTCCATCACACACACACACACACACACACACACAAACACACACCCGCAGCACGTTAGACATAGCTGTGGAAGGACTCTACAATACAGGCAGTATCGTCTCTGAATACTTGACACTGTTGGCTTCATCTCTCTGTTCAAGTAATGGCTCTTAGATTACAGACACGTTTACATATTGTATATAAGCGCTGTAACATAAAGCTGCTATCTGTATCTGTTTATGGCAAAGTTATATCTGTATTCAGATTATAACAGAAGTGGATGTTAGAAGTCTGTGTTACATTCTTTCCCACCACTTATATATACTGTATCTATGTATGAGTGCCAACAAATTACCTATTAAACATTTAGTGAAACCCACCTTCCCCCCAAAAAATGTTTCTTTACAACTGTACATTGGACGTGATTAATGTTAAGTTGGCCTGAAATGTCTGCGATGCAAACTGAGAGAGCCATTGCGAAAAAACAGACCATAATAAAACATGTAGCCTTAATGCATAATTAAAAAAAAACACTTCAACAGTTTGTTTGCAAAAAAAAAAACTTAATTGAGACACAGGTCAAGGAGCATGGTGATGTGAAGTGAATATTACTGCAAAAATTCTGGTGTTTTGGTATCTATTCACACCATATTATCTGTGCATATCTGATTGCCTCATTAATGTTTGTTTACATCCTGACTATGCATGTCCCAGAACGGCTTAAATATGGCAGGACTGTTCTGAACAGAGCCGTAATGTTTGTGTGATATTTTACACATGTAAAGACCTAATGAAAGTTAATCTTATAATTCCACCATTACTTACAAAAGTAAATAGGCTTAAATTTTAATTGACTTTCAGCACTAGTCTTTCAGAAAATATTATTAGTCAAAATAGACATATTGAATGATTTATTTCTCCACAATGTTGCATTTGAACACTAAGAGGAACATGTGCCTCATCACCAGTTAAATGTTGAGGGATGTTAGTTTCTGTACCTGTATCTCTTCCTCATGTTCGACAGACGGTTTAGGGAGATATGATCCAGAGGAGCACTACCGCACCTGCCCACAAACACAAAATTAAGACAAGATCAGACATTATCCACCAGTGGAACATAATACCAACAAGTAATCACTGTAAGAGTATACAGTATGACAAACAATATCTACCATGTATTGACACAGCTCACATGATCCCGTCTTTCTTGAATGTTTTCAGAATTTCTTAAATGATCACAGTTCTCACAAACCATGTTTTTCTGTTCTATTTAGAGAGTGTTGGTTCTCTTAGCAGCATCTATGCCTTTCATTGTCTTAATAAAACCAAATCACTGCCACATTCCCTGTCACACAGTGATGAGGAGTGAGAAGCCCAGCTGCAGCTGTCTGTGTTCTCTGATGCTGTTGCTCATTTACAGGAACATCTCGAAACAAATATGAAACTGTTTCATCAATGTTAAACACCATTTGGAAAAATGAATGGTTGTTTACATGATGCCGTCGTTTTATTGTTGTGGGGAATCTGGTCAGGTGCATCATACACTGAAAAAAGGGTATAAAAACACAATCTTAACTTTTGCTAATGAACAGGTTAGACTGTAAATGAAAGCAGGGTAAAATAAGTGGTATCCATACATCTGGGTGCATATAGAAGATACATGAGTCATTTTGTGTCTTGGTGAAGTTGGATGGGTCATGCAATTTGTGTTTAGATTTTATCATGTAAACACTATTTCAGATGAGGCATGCTCAGAAACTATGTTGTTCATCTATGTTGTTCTACAAGACAGCAGCTGTGGACAACAGCTGGACATGTTTTACACAACATGGTATGTTAATGAATTAAGTTAGAGGAAGTTAAAGAATCAGAGTTATTTTAAAAAGGGGCACAAAGCCAAAACTTTGTCTACTATTGATCCATTAATGGTTTCAGCTACTGATAGTAATAACTGGATGTATTTGTATAGTAGTTAGTTAAAGCACTCTTTCTCCATCAGACTCTGCACAGACTGACTCAAAGGTCTGCTCCACAGCTTGTCTGTCCTCTGCCTGAGTGAGCACACTTTGCAAATCTCTGGCCACAGCAGTTAGTCTTTTTTCTACCATGGCCAAAGAGACGCTGCTTGCTTGTCATCCCTGTTCAGTGTTTAGATTGAACCCCATTTCAGACAGGTTCAGGACTGAAGTTGGAACACTGGAGGCAGCCACTGCCTCATTTCCTTGAGACAGTGGTGTTTTTCTGTGGAAAGGTCAGTCTTGTGGCTGAACATTACATAAGCCTGCCTGGATCTAATAATGGCTTCCCTGAAATGTTAGCCTGCTGTGTTCCTCTGAGCCATGTTTATGTGCGTGTCATAGAAGTGGTTGCGTTTCACTGTTTGCTTGCATTCTCTTTCACAGTGTCCCAGCAGCATGTTGTCTGAATTATGCAAAGCCTGGAACAGCAACAGAACAGAAGAGCACACCAGTCCAACAAATTCTTAAAAACATAACACACTGTAGCTCTCGTGCGACTGGCAGGCCGTTGTGACACATCCAGAGGAAACAAGACTACAGCAGCCCCCGATTGGTCTACACACTCTGGCACAAACACAATCACAGTCTGTCAGAAGGAAAAACGGCAAAGGTGTGTTATTTTGTTAAAGTTAACATTAGCTGTTCCAAGCACTAGAAGCAGTCAAAGCTGCTTTGATGGACAAAAAAAAAACTTGGCAAGAAACTGAGTTGATAAAGGTCGAGATGGAATGATGTTTGACAGATGGCCATAATTATCAGAATATAGATGGCAGGTCTAATTAAGTCTAATTATCTCTGAAGTATGGAAACATCAGTCATTTAACCTACAACCTCTGAGGAGACGAAGTGTCATATGGCTTGAGGTCCATGCAGTGTGAAATAGGTTATGGATCCATGAACATTTTAAAAGCAGGTATGAGTCATATATTGTACTATTGCTGTGTGGTATTAAGGGGTCTGGTGTATGTACACTGGCACACCTGTCTAAGTTCAAAGCCACTCATAGAAAACAAGATTTTTGCTGCCAAGCATATCAGGTTCAGCTACGTGCTTTAGGGTGCACTAGTCAAGTATGAAAAATATGGGGAATTTGAAGGATAAACATACACATACAGTATCTATTTTGCAATTTAATATCCTGACATGACTGCCTGCCTTCACCTCAACTACAGGTTTTAAGAAGCTACTCAATACAACCGACCAAAGCAAAAAAAAAAATATATATATAATATAATATAATAAAAATAGCATAAAATAGAATATTTCCACAGTAAAAATGTTATAAAACCAACTAAGAAACAGGCCCTGTGGAGAGAAAGCTACATCTCCAGGCACATTTATGACCAATTTATATACACTTTCTAATGCACACTTTTTTAATGGAATCTTTGGGCTCTGAGGGATAGACAGGATGGATATTTAGACTAAACATAAGGCATCATCTCCCCTACAGGGGTTTGGAAAAGTCCAGATCTCTCCAGATGAGTAGGATATTATGCTCAGTTTATTTGGCTCTACATACATATGTGAGAAAACATTATGACAGATGAAGGCCAAACACCATTCCCATTGGGAGTAATATTTACTTATGGCAGAAATGTTATATGGATCATAAAACCATACAACACAGAGAGCTTCAAACTTGCTCATTAAGTCTCTTGAGTCATAAGATTCATGGTTCAGACCCTTGGTATAAAAACCTTTGACACCCTGGTACATCCATCCAGTCAGGTTTGAATACTTCATTCCATGGAAACGTCATACAGCTTCAAGAAAGAGCCAGCACAACACAGTACACAGACTTAGGACATCTCCTGTGGTTGCAAGAGAAATCTGAGCAGTTACATGATGATCAACATGATGAGGAACTGCTAAGCATTCATATCACCCTGTGACAAAAGGTCAGATATAGATATTGTTTGGCTATTAACTGTAACAAGCCAATAGGCTTATCAAAAAGGTCAGGAACCTGCATGTTATTGATGTTAAATGGGAAAATGTGTGTGAAGAAAAAAATGGCCCCAAAAACTTTTACCTAAATCAAATTGTGATTGTGATTAGTGGCAGGATGTCTTTGCCGTACAGGATGTAACAAATCAGAGCACAAGAGCCAGTTCCAAAACTTTGTCCTCAACAACAGTGAGCAAGCGGTCAGTCCAGGGAAAACTAAACTCACAACTGACTGCTGAGCCTGTTTTCTACCAGCAGCCTAACAGACGCTTAGCAGAAAGTTTAGTTTACTGATGTAAACACACAAGACTCTTTCTTCTATCATTTTCACAGATTGTGTATTTTCCTTGCACAGACTGAATCATTCACTACGTGTGGGATGGCCCTGTTAAAACCTTTTCTCTGTTCTGAACTTCTGAATTTGCTCTAAAACCTAAATACACTAACATCTCTGAATACAGAGCAGAGCAATGACTAACACACCAGTAGGGTGAAACTACATTCAAAAGCAAAAAACAATCAACTACACCCAGTGGTTAGCCATGCAGATGAAGCTAATGTGGACTTTGCAGATTCCCATAAAATCATTCAGAATGGATCTCGACCATCAGCTGGATCAGATAAATCACGCTATCCTGTCACTGGACAAAGACATGCAGGCCATGCTTATGAGACTGAGCAATGCCAAGAAGCCTGATGGTGAGTTCGAGGGCAAAAACTAGGAAGTCCTCTCAAGATATTTTAAAGTGTGCTGAGGACGTTTGAAATTCTCGAGAACAGAAGTTGCCAGAACAACCTGAGACCAGTGGGGGGATAAAGAGTGATGATATCATCTCCATGTTGAAAAAGATCTTTTGTTATATCTCCTACTGACAACCAGCTCAGCCCTCTGAAATTCATAAAGCATATCGCTCCCTTCAACCATGGCCAGACCCAGACAGCTGGTGGTGTAGCTACTATGGTGGTAGGGCAAACAAAAAACAGACAGGACAGACAGAACAGACAGAAACAAAGAGGTTTCAGAGATGCCAGAGCCAATCTGCGAAGGAACATCTTTAACTCTTCTGACTGGTAATCTTAACCAGCATTACAAAATGGGTCACCTTGTATTAAAGATACTGTTGTTACATTGTCTTTACAATAAGATTATACAGAACCTTGATGTGGGCTTTAGACAATATGAACACCTTTTCTGTGTAACTGCTTTGAATACAAGTAATAGGACACACTGACTTTTTTTCACAATGTTGTCTTGGTTTTGGAGCTATAGATGATTTCTTGAACATTTTTTTTTCCCCTTTCTTGGAAGGTCCAGTTACATCCTGATGAATGTGCGCTGTCCTTTTGGGCAAATGTAATGCATGAACATGTACATGCTGTCTAGTTTCAGAAGTGTAGACTCTTTGAAGGTTTTTTGGCTGGATCTGAATCTGGATTGTAAACCCAGTTGGGATGCATTTAAATCATTCATTCAAAATCCCAGAATTGTGATGTGTCAACGTTAGAGGAAACTCACTTTAAAGAATAAAAAAAAGACAAAGGTGCAACTCAACTTAAGCAATGTATGGTGCCCAGATGATAAAAGGTGAATACACAGTTTATTCCAGTGTCCAAAGAACTTAGTATAGTTTGATGTTTTCTTACCTGGTTCAGAATTTGTTCAAATTAATAGTATTTTGCTGAGTAATCATGCTCCAATATCTGTTTTTTTTTCCTCCATACAAACCTTTTTAGACACAGTCAGTGGCAAATTAAAGTTCATTCTATTAGTGGTTAATGAGTACAGATTTTGAATTGAACAGTGGCTCTGCTCCTGGATGGTCCACCATCTGGGAAGCCTTTTGAAAAACAACCTTTAGAGGCTATTTAATTAGTTTTGCTTCAGCATAGAAATGCAAATATACAGGAAAGTAATCTAAACTTAGCAAAAAGCTTAAGAGGCTGCAAGGGTTACACATCGTAGACCCTTCCAGTACTGCTCTGAATAATTCTCTCCTGTACATAAGGAAACTGTTTTTTCTCTTTTTCCTCTCTGAAGACAAAATTTTCAAACATGTGATAGTGCAGGAAGGCAATTTTGGTTTTTAATTAACGATGACTTAAAATAAACTACTATGACTAAATAGGTCAATCAACAACCTTTTTCTTCATGACTAAGGCGAAACAATGAGAAGACAGCAACATTATGAAACATTAACTGCTTTTATGAACAAGCAAAATTGTCAACAAAAAAAGCCAAAACAAAAATGTTGGTTTAAAATGTAAAAAAAAATTAACAAAACTTGTCATTATTCTGGTAGAAGAAAGAAAATGAAATATGATCGATTTTTTTTTTAACAATGCAGCAGTTCTATGTCCTGCTCCATATCAGAACAACACCAGCAGCACAGTCAGTTTTACGGAAAGCCTAGTTATCTATGATGACAACAGGGCTTAAATGACAAAAAATAAATTGGTTTTGGCTGGACTACATTGACTCGAAGTATGCTAAAATAGTTATAGTTTTCTTTGACTGAGATAAAACTAAAATGCCCAGACTTTTAGTCTACCAAAAGCTGACTCGAAAAAACAGAATGAAGCTGGTCAAATACCATAAAAACATCTGATGCAGGACTAAGACTAAATAAAAATTATCTGAACAAATTAACACAACAGGCAACATGCTAGCACCTAGGATAAGGTGAACTGAGAAAAGACAGTGTATCTAAGCAGAATGGGTTATTTAAGCGGGTTATTTTGGTGTAAGGTGGGGCTGGCTGGTGAGTCCTGGTAACTGCAGATGTTTCAACATGTCAGATGTGTACATAATTAACCAATATTAGAGTAGGATATAATGTATATACTGTACATACATCAACATCATAAAAATAATCATATCAACATTGTAATTTTGATTTTTAAAAGCTCAATCCAACCTTTTACTTCCTCCTACCTTCCTCCTCTGCTCAATCCAACCTTTTACTTCCTCCTACCTTCCTCCTCTGCCTCTGACTCACCCTGACAGTTCTACAGAGGCTTGCCCATGGTGATTAATTGTGGGCATAATAGCCTGAACACCCCATCACAATTGTACGTGGAACGCTATTGAAAAAGTGTCTGTGGAGGTAATTAGAATCAGCTCAGCAGGATTCTTGAAAGTTCTGTGTAGGCAGCAAACTGCCATTCACATCTTTGTAAACGTCTAATGGCTGTCACTTTATGAGCTACATACCGCTGACTGCCCGCCACATTACATGAACCCCTGCTGTTTACCAATGTGTGCATTTCAGCTTGCTCGCATGTCAACTGATTCCCATTCATTGTTACAAACAAAGCAGAAGTGAACTTAGATTAGAGGCTCCATTTGTATTCAGCATGCTTAATTTCAGCCACATCTATTTCATTTTAATGAGTAATTATCTAAATGTATATATATATATATATATATACATATATATATATATATATATATATATA
>CM041531.1:31716422-31831422 GCA_023238725.1 Scortum barcoo
AAAATGCACTCATGGGTCCAATTTATCAGACCGTCACTAACGTTAAACTGCCATTTGTGTGAACTAAGTGCAAAGTAATTTCCTCAACAAATTCTATCTGCTGGTATTAGGACAGAGATGAAAAGAGAGGAATTCCTGTGACGGTCCAAAGAGACAGCTGATGACTGGAGCTGCCAGAGGAAATGGACTCCAACACAACGCTGACGTCTCAACATCTTGATTGTGTTGTCCAGCTCTACAACTGGAAACAATACAGTATAAAAATTGAGACAGTGAAACCATATTAATTCACTTCTTGTGAATTTACATGAGAGTCACACTCTTTCTCATTTTGCTAAGAGACACAAAAGAACTCCTTCCAGGCACCCTGAAGGTTTTTGTATTGATCACAGTCTTCATCAAGTGGTTTGTTGCAGTATTGGGTCTTATGTAAAGGTTGAGTTTGTGAAGGATGGAGGAGAAAATGAAGCTGACACCTCATAGCTTGGCTTTGTTAATATATAATCTGTACAATCACTCTCCATCATCATAAGAACAGGACTTATTCTTTCCAGATGGAAAAGGAATTCTCCGGGTTTCACAAATATGAAGCTGACTAGAACTTCACGGGCAAACACTGCAATGACGTTTTAAGCAGACACAAACAGAGAGGAGGAAGCTGATGACCATGGTAAACACATACCAGACAAGATTACATCAACCATACTAACGAATACAGGACACAAACACAACAAGCATGTGCTACTCTGTTTCACTTTAGTTATTTTCCATTTGTATGACAATTTATGTTGGTATGGCTATAAAAACTGCCCTAATATCAACACTGTTCCTTAAAGAGAAACTCAACTGAACCAGATTTACACATTAATATCACTTTACAATGCCTGATACAATGGGCTAATTAGTGAGCCTTATTTTTGGACACAACTAACTGTGTCCCCCTGCTCCCAGTATTTTTGCTAAGCTAGGCTAACAATGTCCTTAAGACAGTCTGAGGAACCAGATTTAAGTCATCAAAGCTTTAAATAGGTCAAAAACTTTACTTCAGGCTTCAGGCTCATTCCACCGAGCTAAGAATAGAGTCTAAATTGAGTTGAGTCCTAAAAAATATTAGAAGCAAACATCAAGTACTATTTAAGGGACTGCACGAATCACCACATTGTTGATGCCCCCAGAAAGATTCCAAAACAGGAAATCACTTATTATTCCCACAAAGACCTACAGACAGCAACAACTAGTGTGCAAGAAACAAACACGTGTTTCACTTCTGGCTGATTAATGTTGTTCAGTCCTTCCACGTCAGCAAGCTGGAAAAGCGTGCGGTTGCAGAACAGGCACACAATAAAGTTCAAACAGTGAGAGCAAAAGGAGAAAGAGTCTCCAAAACATACTGCTTTGGTTCCACTGAATGAAACTCAACTCTGAGAAATGCTGGGACTTCAAAGGCTGGCTGTGTGTGTGTATGTGTTCATGCTTGTGTGTGTGTTTTCATCTGTCATGGCTCTACATGGAGATTACTGTGTTATGCGGATTACATGGCACTGCTGGGTATTCAGTGTGGTTCAGAGGGCCTCTGGGGTCAGATGGAAAGACCCACTGATACAAATACAAACTCAGAGGCTCCAATGAAATGCTGTGGAGCCTCCAGAGTACCATGGAGAGGAAGAGCTTTAACAAGGCAATGTTGCCCTCTAGTGAGCACTATGAGCATGTCTAACGTTCAAACATTTTCAACGACCTTTTCTGCCTCAGTGCCTTAAAACACAATACACCTATGCACCTTAAATGATTATGTTATGTGAAAAAACATGACATGAAGAAGTAAATGGAACACATAAACTTGATAAGAAGAAGACAAAGTAATATATAATATCATATCAGCCTACACCTGAGTTTATACTACTAACATCAGTCTTAAATTATTTCATTAGTTATTAACTACTATTCCAGTTATTTTGTACTTTTCTTCAACTGGTGCTACCAGCCCAGGGGACAAATTGTGTATAACAATTGTAAAGCAATTCCATAATGTTTCAGTATGTTTAGAATCTATTGTAAATGTCTGTAAATGTTTTTTTTACACTAAACACATATTTTTGGCAATGCTACAGAAATGCTTGTAACTGAACAACTTGTCAAAATAAACATATTAGCAACCCATAGCACTCTGATTAACCACAGCGAACCTGACACCAAACTGCCTCTTTCTAAACTGAACAGAAAGGTCAACCTGGAGTAGAGACACATTAAAGAGAGGAAGACGTCTGATTGCTTTTTCATCTATTTCAAAGCCCTCTGTCCGTCCCCAAGAAATCCAATCTCAAGCAGCAATACGTCACTAAATTTGACACTGATGGCATCATCGGGTTGTGTACATACATGACAAAGCCCATCCAAGGCCACAGAGGATATAATACAACATTTCACATCAGTAAGATCAGCGCAGATTAGGCTCTAACATACATATGACATATCAATCAATTCTACTTGGGCATTTAATGTTGTCTCTTCTATGTCAAATGTCCTCATTTAAACTGTCCATCAGACTGAGCTACTGTAAATCCTGTTTTGTCTTTCCAAAACAAAGAAGATAAGTCAGTTCGAATAACTATTCTGATTTGATTGTTTTGTCCAAAATTCAACTGCCACCGAGAGAGGTACCATTCTGTTTTCACACTGTGATAAATAATTTGGTCTAATTAATTTTTCTCAATCTTAAATCTACCACAACATGTACTGATTTTGTTGTTTTTTTCTCATCATGTTCATTAACATTAATGAATCAAAAGAAATAATGCAACATGTATAGTCTAGTCTTGGCTTCCATGTGTTTTAGCTTGATACAAAGTCTAAGAAGGTGCTGCAGAAGTTCTGCTGTGGGCTGCATTACACAGACATAGGAGGGGTTGACAAAATATTTGAAACATCTCCCAGTATAACGCAATATAATTCAACAGCCCCACAACCTCCAAAATGACCATAAACACACCTCTCCTAAACTGTTTCAACAAAAGCTGAACATTATAACCTGCATTACTGTTCCACCTTTGCCGTTTGAAAAACTCAGTGTATACAGAATGTATGTACCAACTATCTTGGTTTTGACCAGGTATTTGGAGTATCTCGGTTATATACTGCACGTGCTTACACCACATCCTCTTTTTGAGAAACCTGGATAAGCTACCTCTAAGCCTCTTAGAGAAGACAGAAACCAGGATACCGTGCCATGTAAAGAACTTATCTAGGATTTTGACTATTCACCACAGGTACACAAAATATTGGCTGAGATGGTGAGAAATCAGTGTGTCGACCAGAAATCAAGACACAACTGCTCACAGATAATCAGAAACCTGGATACTGTTAGAGTCGTGTTAACAGGGACGCAAATACTTAGGATTCTAGTGTTCCACGTAAACATCCTATCCTGAATACGATCAAAATCAAATCAACAAGCACATAACATCCAGACAAAAGATTGGTGTGATTAAACCAGCTTGTGGAGATTATGCTTCACTAAGTGAATCAGAAAAAAACAAGTAAAACAAGTGTGGAGGGTCATATCACCAGCACATCTCAGTCTGTCTGAACTGTTACATTTGGTGAAATGGAAGCTGACATCAAAGACTCTGGTGAATGTAAAACTGCTTCAAAACGCTGCCAGTGTGGATTACTCTGAACAGTGCATCAATAGAGAACTACTCTGCTCTGCTTTTGAAATTCATTTCAGCTACAGCAGCCGTTCACCACAGATGAGCTAAGCTGCTAAGAAAGGTATGAAAAACAATGTAGTTGCCACTGGATCAGAATATGATTATTGCTTAATATGAGGAGAGGAGCATATTTCACTCCTATACGTGGTCTCCATTAAAGGTCCTAAATACGACATTCAGAATTAGTCAGATATCACACTACAGAACAGCATCTCAGACCAAAACAAATGGGCACAAATGGAAACACATTCAAACAATTTAAACTCGAATAAAACTAACCAACACCATCCAAAATAATCTATAAATAAATAGTAATAGTAAATATTCAATTTAGGGGAAAGATTTGCCCGTATCTCAGGGCTTTGCAGAGTGCTGTGTAGAGAGGACAGGGAGCAGAGAGGCCCAGGGGAGGGGCAGAGCTGCTGCTTGTCAACAGACAGCTGCTGAGCTTCTTGGAGTGTCAGAGGAGAGAGCAGAGGGCAGAGCTGGAGCTTCTGGAGCCATAAAGACCCAGAGTTACACCAGATTCTGCTCCGATTCATGGCCGTCCCAACTACTAACATCAACATTTAGACAGCCAATAGTTGTTTGATGCTATATTAATGTCGTGAAGGCTGTACTTAGGACGTGTGTTTAATGATGGTTAATATTATTTTCTTCATAAAATTTGACAGATCTGACTGATTGATTTGAGTGTGTCACAAAATAGCAGAATAGCTCAACAAACACGCGTGCAAACTGCTGAAAAATCAACAGCAGCACAGGTAGAGAATGAGGCTAAACATCAGCATACCATAGACAACTGAATATATTAAAACAGCAAAAGTGACAAAAGAGTTTGATATCATTTGTTTAAAAAAAAAAGTGAGCATAGTGGCAGTTCACTTATATAGTGCACTTATATAGGGTATATGTGTTGCCTGAAACAGACAGTTAAAAGGACTCTGGGCCGCTCCTGTGAGAATTCTTGCAATTAATATTTAAGAAAAAGAGAAAAAAGGAAAACTGTTCAGCTGAGAGAGAATTCTTAGTGACAATACTTCCTCTACCTGTCATGGAGTTCTCTGAAGTGCTGAGCTGTTCCCTCAGTTTGTCCACATCGTCGGGGTGGACCTGCTCGTACAGAGTGCTGCCGAACCACTCTGACTGGGGATGGTTCAGCACCGGTGTTACTGAGTCCGACACATAGATCACACGGCCCGTCTCTGCAGCAACCACAAACAGGAAGCCGTCGGCCGCCTCCAAAATCAAATGCTTCAGTTCCTGCAGGGAGCAGAAAGGGACATGAACACACAAATACAAACACACATGCAGGCAAGATCAAAGACATGTAAACTGATCAAATACATCTGTAGGGATAAAAAGGAAAGAGTTCAAATGTACAGGGTAGCCAATTTATAATCAGTTGTATCTTGTATTACATTCACTGAGTTGCCACGATTAGCCACTGTGGATGGCAGATCAGAACAAACTGGAGCTAAACACACTAAAAACTGTGGAGATGGCAGTGGACTTCTGCCCCCCATCAGCATACTGAACAGCACTGTGGCTGCTGTGGAACGCTTCAGGTTTCTGGGATCCAGTCTCAGAACATTCATCACAGACTCTGTCATCACAAAGACGCAACGGAAGACTTTGAGTCGCTTATTCCATTATAGATCACGTTTTAACAATTTAAAATACACTGATCTGTAACAAGTAAATATTATCATGTACTGCCACTACAAATCCTGCCCACTGTATATACTATATATGAACATTTATATGTGCATGTACTGTACAGATCAATAAATGAAGGAGCACTGCACCTTCATTACCTTCAACTCAAAACCTGAGTACCATAGAAAAGAGAGCTAGTGAGCCTGATAAATGACAGTGTGTAGGATTTAGGGGGATCTATTGGAAAAAATGGAACACAATATTAATATGTATGTAATCATTAGTGTATAATCACCTGAAATTAAAAAGAGTTCTGTTGTCATTAGCTTAGAATGAACCCCTCATATCTACATGGAGAGCAGGTCCTCTTCCATTGAGTCATGTTGCACCGCCATGATTCTACAATAGATGGCCTATTTTACACCGATGTAGCAGTCACTGTAGTTTAGAAAAAAGAGGTGAGGGGAGGAGTATTTAGTTTGGTGTAGACTGCAAACTCACTGTTAGATTACCGTCTGGTCGGCTAGTCGACTGTTCAGTCAATATGCTCTTACCTGACAAAAATCTGCGGTGTTTCTTTCACAAATAGCTTATATTTAATATTCAAGTATATTTTACTTAACAACTGTATGATTTAATAGACCATAAAACCCCCATTCCACAACTCTGGACTTATCGCCTTATCCCCACCAGGGACTAAGCTAAGAGGGACCACTCAGGATCATTTACTGAACATTTTCTCGGCTCCAAACAAATTCACACCGAGTCAAAGAAGTTGTCAGTGTGGCAGCATATTGTTATACAGAATAAAAAAAGTGGAGTGTGAATTTTGCTCATTTTTCTAATCACAATGGCATATCATCCAGTTCTTTTTTTCAGGTCTTCTGCTTTAAGCTGCTCTGTCAACTTTTTCATGTTTAAAGCATGATAGGCTTTGAATGTGAACATATAATTGCCATATTTCAGTATGTTTGGTCTAATAAAAGACGTTTTTTAATAGAACTGAACATGCATCCTTTTGCCACAGCTTCAACGTCTGTTTCTGTTATGCCAGTAAATCCCACACACTCGTCTTTTTAATGAAAAAACAGGACAAAACAGGAATCATTTTACAATTACACACTAGTTATGGCCTTCTATTGTCAATGTACATATATAATCATAAAAAATGAGGTCATCAGGAACTAAATTGGCTCAGGGTGTGTCTCAAACCACTCTCTAGATTAGTAGGTAGTTAGCTGCCCAGGGAGATCCAGGGTTTCCAGCTTTGCCAATTGTCAAAAGTGTTCTAGTTCCAGTACACAAGTCGAAGAGTAAAAAAGCAGTAAGTAGCTCTGGTCACTTTAGTCACGAACTGCTCCACAGTAGGCAAAGTCCACTTTCAACATGCACAACACTGATACCAGGCCACCCTTTAGAAAAGAATGGATTGAGCGATTGCACTGAGCATGTGGGCCTGTTGCTGTTGTGCTTTTTGTTGTTAAGCCACAGCTTTATCAGAATATCAAAAGAACGTTACATACACTGGTAAATTGGAAAAATCTCACAGTGGAGATTTTTTTGACCCATTTAAGATGGTGAAAGACATGGTGGTGCTGAAAGAGTGTACAGTCTAAAAAAAGAAAGTAACTAGAGAGAAGTTAGATTTACATCATCTACTGAGTTTTATCCACCAGTTACAATGTTTATATATGTACAATCTCTTGTTTGATCAAGCCATTATTCTGACACACACAGAATAATGTGTGTTACAATCAGGTTTTTGGTCATCAGCTGCTTATGTAAATATAATATCTTGGCTTCAAAAACCCAGATTTGCATTTCCTCTCACACAGTCTTTGATGGAAAATGTTCATCTGGTTCCAGAGATAGCCCTCGAAAAAAACTGATGAGATACATTTGTAAAAACATTTAATGCGGTGAGAAAATAAAACAAAAAGAGTGAAAGGATGATGATCATGTTTTATATTTATAAGTCCTCTGTGAGAGCTTGGGGTCTCTGACAGTACAATACCTGTTCAGTGAGAAAGGAGGGCTTATAGGCCCCATCGGTGGATGTGTTGCCAGTGCCCCTCATAGATTTCATATGGGAGACAGCCATGCGCAGGATGGTAAGCTTATCAGGTTTTCGGGCCAGGGCGCTGCAGGTAGGGACCATGTCTGACAGCTCAGTGATGTACTGGGTCATTTTGTTGCGCCGGCGTCGCTCAATCTCACTGTGGTTCTCTCTAAAACAGACAAAAGAGCAGTTACACACTTGGAGAGGTTACAGACTGGGAACCACTAGCCAGCCTTGCTTGAACAAATGATAACAGCTGTGATGCATCATGAGTTCTCTCCAATACTTCTGCAGTCTGACTGTTTTACCACAGGTTTTGGCAGCGTCCGCAAACTACAACCTATGATCCATTAGACATTATATCCCACTCCTTACAAGAGACAGTATAATGTGTAAACACACTGCCAGGACCAATATTTTGCAAAAACAACTGGATGCCGTTTAGTTGAATAAAATGGCTGTCAATTGAATTTCTTATTTATTTATTTTGAGATGCATTATGAGTTTTCTTTTTTCTTTTATTTGAAATTTTAAATTTTCCTCCTACTGTCCTATATATTTGTGAAAAGACTGCATCCATTTTCCTCAGTCTGAGATAGAAATTCACTGTAAACCTGCACATTTTCTGTTTCACTGAGGTCTGACATTTTCCCATTTTTGGCAATTTTCATGTCATAGATAAATAAATTTCATGCAATTTTTCCTTCTCAAATGTTACTCTTATCAGGGGGGGAAAATCCAAATGAAACTCTGTTGCCACTCACCCACGAAGTATCACGTTTAACTGCAGGTTACACAGACTGACGCATATGGCTAAACAATATAGAAAAATGATACCACCTTTTTTATATCATTATATATCATGACATAAATGAAGTCCTTATTTCTGTTGAACTTTAAGATTTATTCAAACTTAAATTCTTATAATTCTAGTAGACTCTACCTGAAAATGACCAAGAACTGTTTGAGCTGCAAACAGAAAATCTATTTAGATAAATAAATTGAAAAGTTAAATGTTTGTACCCAGGAAACTTATAAACTGGGTCAATTCTTTTAATTACTTACTGAACGTGAGAAAGTACATTTCAGCACAATGAGTTTTTAAAAATGTCAGGTGTGTTTAGTTATTTATTAATTCATTGCTTAAAGTGCACAATTGCCAAAAATTAAGATGGAAATGTTGCAGTTTGTTGCTGGGGCATTTGTCAAGTTGAGTTTGTAGTATTTCACGTCTTTGTTGATCAGTATTTTTGACAGAATAATATACATCATCATTCTTTCTTCTGGGACTGCCTCAGCCACTCCGTGTCTAGAAGTATCATCACACCACTGACATCCGTTTCCTTTATCCACCACAGCTCTTTACACTTAACTTTGTTGGTAGTGTGAAGCTGTCATTTTTTGTGCCGGTGTTCTCAACTCTCCTGTCTATCTGACATCTGACAAACCAACATCTTCATCATCTGTTCTGTGACTTTAGCTAACTTAGGAACTTGCTTTCTGTGATATAATAAGCCACTAGAGCACTGTAACATAATTTACTGATCAGCATTTCTATTGCCTAGCTCTGCTGACATCTGTACGCTTGTAAAATAAACTACTCCATCTTACTAACAAAGTAATATTGGTCTAATAAAAAGCCTGTCACTAACAGGCTAAGAAATCATTTCTAGCATACCAACATTGAACTAATATACAAACTTATTGTTGAGTGATTGTTTTATTGTTTTAGCAGCAGTTGTCACTATTCGAATTTGTTCAGATCAAAATGGCGTAAAGTGTGAAGGCTGTACAGTCTGTTGATCCCTGAGTCAATCGAAAATCCTCTGTGGCCTCAGCTGGCTAGGCCTACCTGGCATATTTCTCCTTATCACCACCAGGAATCTGATCATCATCATACCTACAGAGAAGAGGACACAGTATGTAACACAATGCACAGAAATACAGGTGAAAATGTAGCATAACGTTGCAGCTTCACTATCTAAAGTCCTTACATGCAATGGTTGTCACATATTAATGAATGAGAGCAGATGATTCAAAGTTTGATGTAACAACATGAACAAAACTGGAAATAAAGGGCTGGCAATGGCTGGTGGAACTGGTGCAGTAATACAAGTATTCCTTCCTACTCTGTTTAAGGAATGCTTACAAACCTGTTTTTCTTACATCCCAAGTTGTAACCTTTGTTCATTTGTTTTATTAACTCCCAAACTCCTTCTCTCTGGACTAATCTTAGGAACAGTAATGGGAGTCAGGCAGCAACACAGGGGTGCAGACAATCAGACACCTTTTAGACAAACACTTGTTTATTTACACTGATTTGGACAATAATAGCATAGTGAACAATTGGGAAAATAACCTGGATTAAACTGGTGTAAACAAACCAGTTTGTCTACAACCTGTCTGATTGTCTTACCACTCACGTTGCTGCCCTTCTAGACTCTGGAAGCAAATAATAGCAGTAGAAATTTGAGTCTTATGGGCAAGCAGAAACTTGATTGTAAAACAACTAGTTGATATCCATTTAATATTCCATTTGGTTCAGTTGCATGTGTGAACTCATCCCCCTCAGATGCTTTCAAAGTTTGCTGATGTTACAGCTTACAGTATACCACAAGCTCTTCCCCAAAATATCATCTAAAGCTCTTGCCAACTGGAGACAGCAGTGAATGAGTAATTTCATGGGAATAACATATGTACAAAGTGAATGTACAGTGGCAAACCCTTTCACAGTACGAATGTGAAGCTTCCCTGTAGCCAAATAAATCACACATGTACAGCTACTGTCCATCATTAAGAGTCCAGTTCCTCCTGTGCTCAGCGGACAGCAGCTCCTCCTCCTCACTGAACTTAGCAGAAACAAGTCCACTGCCATGTTGTCGGCTCAGAAATAAAACACTTACTGTACATACTACACACTTACACAGTACACAATATGAGAAGGAAGAAAAGAAAAAGTTGAGAGAAATTAAATGTGAGCGAACAGTTGAAATGCAGTGACACAGAAAGACCTGAGTCCCTCTATAAAAAAGGAATACATACAGAGCACTGAATCTTTGATGGAGGGAAATCAAATTAAGTCATGAGGTGTCCATGCAGCAGTCAATGTTACAAACAGGGTATCTGTGGGGTTCTCAAAGATACATTGTCACTTTTTTCCTGAAATAACTGTAAGACCAATTTCAATTTAAGGACAGCTGGTGTTCCAGTTTGGTGAAGTACACGCATACTGTACTACTAACCCAGTTTTTAAAGTGCAGTGAAAAATACGATCCAACAATTTTAATATGTTAATGGTGAAATATTCAATTTATCATATCCGCAGATACCCTGAAACAAGAACTGTGTGATCTTTATGAACTGGCTCTAAAACATTTTTGACATAACCAATGCTTCCAATGGTCTCACCTTGAAAATTTGCTAGGTCCTTCTCCATCTTCGTCATCAAAGTCCATTCTGAGAAACAACCAAAGGAAAAACAGTTGACTCATGACTATATTCACAGTTTTTTTCTGGTTAAAAAAAAAACATATTATATAAAATCCACAACCAACTTCAAGTTGTGTCTGCTGACAAATAAAGCAGTAGGTCAGTGTATCAGCCTGGCCAGCAGTGGTCGGCTCCTCTTTATAGAGCTGATGGAGCTGCTGCTATCGTCCCAACATTTCACCACAGCCCTAAGTGATGGGACATTTGATTGCTCTTCCACTGGGATCATCGCTGTGTCTGAAATCAACCATCTGTGACATAAGTTAACCAAGGTGTCATCAAACAGCAGCATAGTATAATGGCATGTTAAGCAGAAACATGTCACAAAATAGTCCTACAATAACCCAACTGCAGACCTGACTCTAATGGAAAATGAAAAGGGTGGGGGAAACGGAAGGCAGAGCAGCGTGACATGGAGCGGTGCAATGAACGGCCTGTTTGTGCCTCTGCATATATTGTCCTCATGTAGACAAAGTGCTATTAACATGGAAACAGTTGTTCAGAGAAACCATCAGGCTGAATTACTATTATGGAGCCACTTGTTGTTGAGAGGTTGAGAGGTTTACAGAGAAATTCACTGAAAGGCTGCCATGACTCATCCTCATTTGGTTCAGGTTTTCACCTCTAAAAATATTCTGCACGACCGTACAAAGATCCTTGTGTGGTTATATGAAGTATTGAAATCACTGCTCAGTAGATCTACTGTATCTACAGTTTCACGCTCTATGAGAGCAACACTCCCTGTATGCGGGGCAATGGAGAGGATTAGTGTGTGTCTGATGTTGTCTTGGGACCCTCATACTCAACTAACCTGGCTTATCTGCACATACACACACACACACTAATAAATAAAACAACAATGGCATCGGCAGGAACAGTCCCTCTTGCCTCCCTGTACCATGTTTATTTGCCTTTTTGCTCAGATCTAGGTCTGTATTATTTATTCATGTTTATGTAGGCCCTCTGCCTGTGCATGGGTTAAATGCATTGCGTTGGCCCCTGAGGATTAGATTTACAAGGCAATGAACTCATGTACAGCAGCCCACATACACACACACAAACACAAAAGGCAAGTCTAAAGCAGTCACCTTTGTTCTTCAACCATGTTCCTTTATCGATGCTTTTATTCGACACTAATGCAGATTCTGAGAAGGCCATTTACACTACCAGTCAAAAGTTTGGACACACCTTCTCATTTAATGTTTTTTCTTTATTTTTTATTCATTTTCTACATTCATAGATTAATACTGAACACATCAAAACTATGAAAGAACACATATGGAATTATATGTAGTAAAGAAAAAAGTGTTAAACAAACCAGAATATGTTTTATATTTTAGATTCTTCAAAGTAGCCACCTTTTGATTTGATGACAGCTTTGCACACTCTTGACTTTTCTCTTAATCAGCTTCATGAGGTGGTCACCTGGAGGGGTTTTCAATTAACAGATGTGCCTTTCCAAGGGTTCATTTGTGGAATTTCTTGCCTTCTTAATGTGTTTGAGACTGTCAAATCAAAAGGTGGCTACTCTGAAAAATCTAAAATATAAAACATATTCTGGTTTGTTTAACACTTTTTTCTTTACTATACATAATTCCATATGTGTGTTCTTTTATAGTTTTGATGTCTTCAGTATCAATTACAATACATTTTGTAGACTGGTAGTGTATATGTCAAATGAGGTTCCATTCAGTTTTTAGATCACTCTCTAATGCATTACTGCCATTACTTGACAGTCAATGAAGAGCGGATGACATTCAAGCTCACTTGATCCTTCAAAACAGACAGACTGTCGGGATCTGGAATGTAAGACCCTGTAGTAAGATGGTGGAAGGAAATACAGTCAGGATTAGAGCATTTTTTGACTACAAAAACCTTTAATGAATTGGAGAATCAGTTGTTGATAAGACCTTACAACTTAATGTCAACTGGAAAGTATCACATTGCATATAGTTGGAGCTGGGCCCTTTGCCTGCACTTCCAGTAGGATAGGACAGAATGAAATCCCCCGAAAGCCAAATGCATAGCAACTATTGACTTGATGCTGATCCTGAAAATTGAAAAAAATTAGGTATGATTTATAGGCCTCCATTGGAGATGTTACACTAAGATCTACAAAGGGATGACAAGTAGACACAGAGATCTGCTCACATTCTTGCCAGATGCAGAAACTGAAACCTGCTTGTTGTTTTCTTTGTAACGTACAATGGTGGAAGACAACAAATCCAGTTTCTGGGACACTTCACCCCACTGATTAAGAAATAATATTACACATTGCTTTCACTGTAACACCTTCACACACAAGTTGACACCTTTAGACTGCACCAATGACACCTTCAGTAACACGTTGGTGACATTAACTGATCAAACCACTGCACAATACAGCTACATGGGAAACTAGTTCCAGAAAAGGGCGTGATTTTTTTCATCCAGTAACAGGCTTTATCAGTTTTTGTAGTAAGTATGAAGCTCCAAAACTTCTACTTGATGATATGGATGCTTGACCTGTTGCTCCGTCCAACACTGAAATAGGATGGTGAGAAAGACTGCGTATTGATATATATATATATATATTTTACTAGCTGATATGACAGGTGATCCAAACCAAAATGTATAAGGAGACTACTGGTTGTTATCAAAGTGGTGTACTGGTTGTAATAAAAGCTCTTGCCACAGAAAATCTTTTTGGACTCATTTTCATCTTTTTGGTTCATTTCCATGGCAGGTCTGTGGACAGAAGATATGATGAAGATACTCACCCTCCTGATCTCCTCTTGCCTCCACGGCCCGGCATGGCTCCTCCCATCCTCACCTGGCCGGCCCCAACTGCTCCAGGCATCGCTACTGACCCTGGTAACTCACTGCCCATCTCTGGAAGATACAGTGATGACAACAAACAGGCAGAGGGTTAGCAGAAGAATCCAACACATTGGACTACCATTACACTTACCATGTTTCCTATTTGTAGAACTATTGCATATATATTCTAAACATTCTCAGAAGAGTATTCAGCTCCTCTTGTGGAGTGTAATTCACCGGACAAATATTGAAAAACGTAAAAAGACATTTAAATCGTAGAGCTCTGCTCACTTCACTTCACTGTCAAAACACATTAGAAAGCTGTTCCAGTATAATCATGGAACACAATAAGCCATACTGATGTGTTTGATTGAGGTGCTGTACAATAAACAGAGATCCATGAAAATCATATCCAGAGATATCATGGTATACTCATGTCCTCAAGCAATATGTTCACATTGTCTTGACTCCTGTGGAGTTTTTGACCACTAGTTTTGCTATGAAGCAATGTTTTGATGACAGCTCAGTGTTTTGTTTTTATCTTCTGAACGTGCTCATGATTGCACATTTGCAAGTATGCAGCCAGAGACACGTCACATTCCTGCTGATGGTTTTGAGCTCAAGTTCATTGTCATGTGCCTTAACATTTACAATGAACTGTCACTGGCAATTCAATTCTTAGCTCTCAGGCTCCCTCCAACAATAGAAATCACAAAGTAAATGAGAAGGTACATAAGAGTATCCAAGACATAAAACAGAGCAGAGGTTCAAATATAGGAAGAGAATATAGAAGAGTGTTAGGTAGACGTACAGTGATGATAAAACGGATAAACTAATGTAGACATGTTGTGCTATAAAGTTAATAAAAATGTTTTATGAGCAAGAAAACACATTCAACACTTTAGTTAGGTTTTTAGTAGAGAGAAACACGGAATGCAAACAGGTCATCTTTAAATACTTAATTAAAATTTGACCAATTTTAATATTTTATTCAAGCAAGGTTTTTGTACAACTACATATGTTGCTGTGTAGAAAAACATGGAGGGTGTTAACAATCATTTCAAACAAAATCAATTAAAAAATCAATTTGGTATCATTACAGAAACTCATGTTCTGTATCACCGCTTGTATCAGAAAGATTTTAGGTTTTGATCTTGTAATAATAATTTTACCATGTCATTTCAGAAACTTGAGAAAATATCACACCGCACGGATAATGTTGTGATAACTGTCAGGGTGGTTGGGGTTAGTACTGAAGCTTCGCTACAGTGTATATGTATAAACCAGCTCAAGGTTCAGGGTTCATTTATTATCATGCTCCAATGCAGGGTTTTACAATGAAACGCAATCTGTATGCTACACACAAAATGTTCACATTTTTCAAAAGAAATGTCAAAATCACTCTTTTTGTTTTCCCTTCTGTACCATAAATGTACTGAAGTAAGACCACAAAACAGAGGTAGTCCATATTTTACTGTTACCTTCCGACTGCTAGTACTTCAAAACACAAAGAACTATAATTAGCAGAAATGTGGTTAAAATGAGTGATGAAAATGTGGTGTTTTAAAGTTGGACTTTTATTGGACAAGTACTGGGAAAACCCTGTGGTTCTGAAAGTCTGTTTCAGTGTGTTGTCAGTGCCATATTCCATAGGAAGACTGAGATCTGTAGAGCAATCAATCTACAAAGACCTATATAGGGTAGCCTGAGGCTCTAGTTCGCAGCCTGGATACCAAATTCTAATGATGTTTTAGAAATATGCATATTCCTGCATACGCCCTTGAGTAAGCTTTTATTCAGTAATGAAGCCGGTAAAAAAAACATGCTGTTCCATTCAATATGAGGCCACTGTGCTGCGTGTCATTATGGCTGAGAGGATTATACTGTGTGCCACTTCAGCCTGCTCTCATATTTACCTCTCTCTCACTGCTACTGCATAACCATCCTCCCTGCTCATCCACAGTCTGTTTGCCTTACTGTTTTCCCTCAATCTCTGCGTTCTCTTCACCCACTCACTCATTCAGCCAGATGCAATGGATAAGCAAAACAAACCCTCCGATATGCCCCTGTGCACAAACTAATATAGTTAATATTTGATATGGTGTGCATTCCCCCGTACGTCTTTGCTTCCAGAGAAAAAACACACACACTGCAGCGTGTGGCCTTCAGAGGAGTCTTCCATCGTTCATTCATGAAGTGGGTATGAGTAACACAAGGTTATGAAGTATGTGATTAAGAGACAGCTTCATCTGACAGCGTGGCCATTCATACACTGCTGCCTTTCTCCAACAGTCCAAACAGGCACTCTGTTACACTAACTAACTAACTAACGCACATCCACGGTGTACTTCACACAGGTTTCTTAAGAGAGCCCAGCTGCTAAACACACGGTAGTCTTAGTTATTGTTTTTGCATGGTCCAAATCTGGAGTGTAAAGCTGCCTGAACAGAGAGTGACTCGCCTTCTCATTTGTTGTTGTCTGGTTCCATTAATCCATGCGTTCAGGCGATGCCGTTGGAAATGACATGTCTGAAGTTTATCCATAGACATGCTGACTTCATGGTAACCAATGGTTATCCATTTTTGTTGTAAGTAACTAGGAAAACCATAATGTTCCCATACAGTGGATTTAAATGTCTTGGGAGGTACCTCCAGCTCAGATCTCTAATTTGTCATTCGGAGGCAGCAAGATTACATGAGTTTGACTAACTTGGCTAACCAGGCTAAGCTGACTGGCATGCTACAGCTGACGTCAAACTTTATGGGATGCCACTCAGTTGTGTGCAAAGCAGTGAGAATGTCTGGCAAAGTTTATGTGAGGTGGCACCATATCATAGGCCAGATTCTTAATGGTTCAAGAAATGTCTTTTTTGTATCTGACACTAATCCATATTAGACCAACTGGTGAACAGAGGCTTTTAAAACCATCTATAAATTAAAAACTGACAAACCACCTCAAACATATTCTATGGTTTTGATTAATTCTGCTGATTCTCTCATGAAACACATTTTACTCATATTCTAATCTATATTCAGTATGGACACTTTTTCAAATGTACTGATCCTACTTTGCTGAAAGCCAATTAGAACATCAACTGATCCTCTTTTTACTCTTTATTGTGAAAATTAAATTGTTCATAGTACACCGAATGATTTGATGATCAATGATGCTGATCGTGATGTCTGCTGTAATGTCGCTCTATACAGTTAATCAGTGGCAATATGCTGACTTGCAACCCTGTTATTTTTCTCTAAGCGTTCGTGTTATCAAACCACTTCCACACCACACACTTCCATTTTTTGTAACTGACTCCTCCACAGCTGAGCCCACAGCAGCTACATTCGCTTTCCACTGCTGCTGAGTATAGTCATGATGTAAACACTTTACTTCAATAAGGTAAAGTATGAAAAAATCTTTAACAATTTGACAAACTGTGCAGCATTTTGGAAAACACAGCAAATATAAAACAGAGCAAATATACAAAACAACAACTGTGTGTTAGCAAAGGACATTAAAACATGCTAAACCTTGCTTGAACAGACTCGTCAGAGTTTGTGACTCATCAAGTTACTAAAGTCAGTCATCTCTTCATGTTTATGTTGTGGACTAACGTTGCTGCTCTACTCTCTCTACTGGTGTCCACTGCACATGTGAATCAGTTCTATCTGCAAAACACAGAGTCCCTCAAAACAAAAGTCCACCTTGCTCACCTTCAGAGGCAGTGGTATTGGGATATTTCTGCTCTAATAATGTTTATATGATGCAGGCTCCTCAGAAATCACTAAAATGACTGATAGAATTCTACTTTTTCACTCTGCAAGGTCCTGAGAGTTGTGGATGTGAGGAGCAAAGGAGCCAGAAATCCACCAAAAAGAGACGATACACAGACCGTCCTCAATAACTTGATGAGTCACAAACCACGGCAACAACAAGTGTGTCCAAGCTGTTTTAGTGTCCTCTGGAAACATGTCCATTTCTGTATTTGCAGTGCGTTTAAATGCCAAGCATGTGTTATCAAATGGATGAAGACGTTTTTTTAATGTGCCTGAGTGTTGCCTATTTGCATGTGTTTTCTGGCGTTGCTGTACGTTGAGCTCTCAGGGCCCTCATAGTATTCCTTTAAATGCACAGCAAGTTTTTGATGTTTTCTTTGTACGAGCGTCTCAAAGACATGCAGCTACAGTCAATCAGAAGCCTGGTTTAAACTCAGTCACATACATCTTCAGAGAGCCAACAGCTAAAAAGCCCTGAGGTCAAATGCATTAATGAGCCTGTTGGGAGAGCAGAGGGAATGCTGCATACTTTCTCCTTTTCAATCACTGCTCTCTCAGACAAGGTTGTTTCTATTCTCTCTTTCCTGTCATCCTTTCTTTCTTTGCTTCCAGATGTCTTTTCCCCAACTGTCAAGTCTATCAAACAGCCTCAGGACATTTACCATTCAAAAAGGACCATTAATACTCCAAAAGGAAGGCTCAGCACAAACACACAGACGCACATTCATTCAGAGGAGTTGGTTTATGACTTGAACCACTTACCCAGCTAACATGCAAACTAACAGAACTGGGGGCAGATTAGTAGGACGTCACGTCTTTGTTTAACAGTTAAATTGCTATTTAAACCTTTCTTACAATGGTGTATTCAGGTTTTTATGTCATCTGTCTGTTATTTCTTTTAACTGTGCACTGACTACCATTAGTTATGTTCCCTTTGAAGAAGAATTTCTACATCTGAGACAAGTCACCAGATCAGTGAATTCTGAACATCTGTCAGACACACTAAACTGTTTCCCGAAATCACATTGGCCTCTGTGTATCTGAAAAGGAATTTCATATTTTACACCCAAAAGCATTAAAGCATTAAAGCATTAAAGGTTACCATCAGCATATTGACCAATGTTAATCAATACATAGCTCAGAACCATGAAGGGAAAACAGCATCAAACACACTGTAGCAGAAACACGATTAACAATGTCTCACACAAATGCATAAACCAGCTTTGTTTTAAGAAAATACAAGATAAAATTGACAAAGCTGAGGCTGTAAGTAACAATGAACTAATGACTTCCACTTCTCCAATATATTAACTGTTTGGTCAGTAAAATGGAAAAAAAAACCACTAACAAATGTCCAATAACCCAGAACCTGAGGTGATGTGTTTAAATGTCTTTCTTTGACTGACAATATGCCAAATAATCAAACTAGTTGTGGAAATACCTGTAGGCATTAATGGAAAAAAACAGTAATGTCAGTAGTTGACAGTCTTCCAAACACTGCAGCATGGTGTGATCCTGACATCACAGTCGTCCTCTCTAAACACACAAACCTCATTAGATAATTTCACTTTCAGGTTTCACATGCTCTTACTACAATTGGATCTGGGTGACGGTCAACTTCAGCTAATCCTGCGGTGACACAGCGCTCTTCCACGTCCCCAGTTATCTGGTCCAAGGTCAACACACAGATCAGCAGGCTAACTTTGTCCTCCAATAGCAGCAGCAGCAGCATTAGGCATAACTTAATTCTAACTGGGTGTCATCACTGGATGGAGGAGCTGCATGTAGCTCTCACTGCACGCTTCCACAAAACATCTGAGTGAGTCATTACATCACAGCAAGCATCACAGGCAGGGGATCAAAATCAAAAGGTTTGTCCCTGCCTCCATACAGGATACAGGACTCCCCATCATCTGCACTCACTGACAGACAACCTTTTCCTTAAACAAGGCAGAGAGGAGGGATTTGGTTTAGTCCTCTTTTATCCGACAGGGTTATTTTCTCATCTGTTCATTGTTCATTCTGACAACAGCTCATCTCAACACTCTGTATGCAGCCAAGGTGCTAATAACCAGCCGATTCTTTATTTATATTCACCATTCATTTACATTGCCAATGAAGTGATACAGAGCGTGAGGTAGAGCACGCTTGGCCTGTTTTCATATTGAGGTCTCAGAAGCTCTGAGACTCTGTCCTTTACACAAGAATAATTACTTTGCCACTCTTTCACGATTTGGATGAATCCTTTTGGTCTTATTTCAGCTTTACCAAAATGCTTATTAGGTCCTATCTGGAGACGGCAGGAGCAAACACAGCCATGTAAAATCATTTATACCATGCTTTTTTGTGATAATGCTGAATAATAAATACAACTTTAAGCCATATGCACAGACTGTGACATGAAATTGCTACAGTACATTTTGTACAGTCGCTCAATTCAAATGTAACGGAGTTCATTTCCTGGCACAGGGCACTTGTCACAGTCCACATTAAAGTGAATGATTTCTTTCTTTATATAATACATATTCACCTATTCAAGATCATAAGAAACTAATGAGAGTGAGACAGCTGCAGTGAATTTGTTCTGCTTTTTTTATAGTAACACTGTTTAATCTAGATCTAAGAGAAATAAACTGACACGCATGCTTTAGCTGTACAAACATATTCTAGTAAAAATAAACGAACTAAATGCCCTTAGCAACTCAAGACTAGAAGAACAGCAAACCCCATTCAAACATTTGACAATTTAGCGTTTCTTTGTTCGCCCTGAACCATCCGTGGCCCGGATCCCTGCACATCAAACCTGTTACATGGTGCCACCACATTCAAGTAAATCGGCAAATTTGTGACCCAGCAGAGAGCACGATTTTAACTTCAATCTGATGCCAACACACACGACCTTCTGCTGCACACCGAGCTCACCCCTGAGGGCTGCTTCCTTAAAGTTGACATTTTATTTGATTAACTTGGTGTCATGGTGTCTGAGCAGTGACTGCTCGGTGGTTTTATCGTGCTCTGCTGAAGTTGGGCTCTCCTCAGTACATAACGTTAGCTCGAGCCGTCATGAAATACCAGACTCTTTACAAGAGACACATTTGTGTGATAAGGACTCAACAGGCGACCAACAGAGAGCTCCTGGTCTGAGTGAGGCTGTCAGCCCGGCTCCCTTCACGGGCAGCTAACGTTAAAATGTCTCCGGTGTAACGCCGCATATGAGAGCCAGCCGTATGCAAACGAAGCCTCGGTAGCTCTCACAGCACAGGCTCGGCCACAACAACACCGTCCACCGAGCTTTACCGACACACAGCGGCCAACACACGACAACCCAGGGCCTCAAAGGCACGTCATTTCACCGCAAACGAGTCGTTTTCTCTTTCGGCCACACAAGTTGTCCGCTGAGCTGCGAAGAAAGGCAGCGTCGAGCGGCTCGGTGGGGGAAGGGGGAGGATGCTGGAGCCAGGCTGCGGCGGCCTGTCGTCGCTTCAGCCCTCCACCGCGGCGGTCCGAACAAAAAAAACACCTTCTTCTTTCTCTATTTTTGTGCACAACATCGACAAACACCCAGCCCGGGTCACCCCACCATCCCCCACCCCCACCTGCAGCCCGGGCGCTGACCTACCGGACGGGTTGACCGCTGCTGGAGTTGCCATGTCTCCTCGATGCAGAAAAATAACAAAAACGGCAGCGCTGGAGATGACGCACAATACGGCGCGAGAGAGCGACGACGGTCCGCGAGCTTGGCACGCGAGGCTCGGTGCAGCCGCCTCACGTCCGCGAGCGCGGAGGGAAAACTAGTCTGGATCTGAGAGGCTGACAAAAGCCCGATTGTGAGGGGGTCACCGTGCTCCGGGTGTGAAGCAAATTTCCTCCAAGAGCAGACTTCATAAAAATGCAAGATGTCTGAATGGAAGCACCGCGAGATTTTGAGCCTGCTTGAATAAATTAATGTTATCCAGTGTGGCTGCTGCAGCGATGAGCGCACTTTAAAGATGTATGCTTGTTTAGGACGGGATGCTGCGTGTGTTAGTTGAGTTGTTTGTGCTCAGGGCTTTTCTCTCTCTAATATTAGTGCACTGCTCCGTGCTCTCCGTCTTGCTGTCCAGCCGTGTGCTCCTGTGATCAGCTGCTGACCCCCCAACAGTCAGACCACTTTACAACATCACTGTTGAAAACCCCACACCACTTTGTTAGGATGCCAGTTTAAAAAATGACTACCTCTCCTTGTAAATATAAAGATGTTGGAACTCACTATGTGACACTGAAAGTCATCTTTCTGTAAAGTCACAGGTTATGGTTATATTATTCCCTATGGAATAAGAAGTCAGATTTATTTAGTATATTAGCTTGTAAAATACTCATTTACAAGTAAAAGTACTTAATTTGAAATATTAGTTGTATTTGTAGTCATTACATAGACTGTCCTCTGTCAGTTTTAAATTATTGTAATTAATGAATTAGTTTTGATGACATGACATGTAGCTGTGATGCCAGGTGGAAATCCTTTTACTTCATTGCACTAAGCCGCAGCTAATTCTGGATGGTTTGATCCATTACGTGTTTTTGTTTTTTTTAAAGATATTTGGTTTCATATACGAACAGTAACTGGCAACTGTGCCTGTCAAATAAATGTGGTGAAAAGAAATAAAATGTTTCCTTTTGAGATAAGTAGTATAACAGTGACATTTGACAGTTGAAAAATGAAAGATCTACTTACTCACCAGTGGTTTCATTTTTCAACTTTGCACTCCTTGATTTTCTTATAGCACCAAACAGCAACCTGAGTTACAATATTTCATCTCCAGATATGTCCAGATTAACCTGCCAGAGGGCAGTTAATGAGTTACTGATGAGTTACTGGGCCCCAAGTAACCCCCTGTTCCTCCGACTCTTTGTGTGAAGTGCACAATGTATTTTTGGAACTCTGCATTGCTTCAGGTCTGATGTGTTGCGGTTTGAATAAATAAATGGATTTAGGAATGTGCAACAGGCACACATTAGGTCATTATTAGGTAATAAAGAAGGACCCACCTTCAGTTCAGTTGATATTGTACTTCACTGCTGCAGATTCCCAAATAAATGTTTAGTTAAATGAACACAAATCAGCTGACATGGAGCTTTTTGGATCCCTGTTGTTCAGGTTAACAGGCCAGTTGCCCTTGTTGCCTATTTGACAAAATAAAGGATGCTATTGGGCACATCAAAATAATCTGGCATTGTCCCTTTTAATCAGTATTATCAAATTTAACAAACTGGTAAATGCACACATGATACCTTATCAGGTAGAGATGTTGAAGCTAACATGTCCGCAAACAACTGTTTACCTACGTCCAACAGGCATAGTCTGATGTGCTGAGGCAGACCCTGAATACTGAGTTATGTCTGATGGATATAATCCAAGTCCAATATTTTTATATTATTTTTATTATTGGTTTGTTCCAAATCCTGTTACATATCTTTCTTATGGTTAACAAATCACAAATAAAGACCAAAATCAACAATATGTTAGTTCATCTTTCAGTACATCTTGACTTCTTTACCATGTCTGTTTAAAGGCCATTTGTTCCCCCTGAAAGAAGGACCTCCATCTCTCAAGACTCTGTGACCTCTCAAACCTAACTTAGGAAAGTCTTTGAACAGCTCATCACTGTACTTTTTTAAGCAAACATTACTTAAACAAGAGGTAATACTCTTGGACTCTTCTTCTTGGAAACTATTTTACACATTTGGTGATCTAGTGAGCATTTTGGGCAGCTCAAAAGTGTATGTGGGACTGAGTCAAAATAAAGTTTAGTTGTGTTCACAGTTATGATCCCAGTGCAACACCGTGGCTCACTGATGTAATTTAAATAGTTTCTGGACAACAGTGGAGCAGGAGAGTGGAGAGATAAGAGCAGGTTCACAATGATTTGTGATTGTTTGTAGGATCAATTCAGGTTTGGGGCTATTCATGAAATTCATTGACAATAACAAAACTATAGGACATTGCCAGACTTATCATTTCATGTAGGATTAACTTTTTCAATAATTAAACTCAATTCTAATTCTAATTTTAGTCCTAAATTGAAAATTTAATTGTAAATACCACCTTGTACAAGTAGAAATTCATAACATGAGGTTTTATTTCATCTCTCGATTGTATAAAGACATTTCACCGTCAAATGTAAAGTAGAGACCACACACACGTTTCACTGAGGTATCTCACAGCCCCAGGTGGCAGCTGATGCCATACGCACTTGCTGCATCTTTGCTGTGAACAAACACAGGCAGCAGCACACACAGGGAGTGTGAGTGGAGCAGGAGCAGGGATGTGTGCAGCTCTCTGCACTGCTCTGTTTTTAGGGCTCAGTATGCAGAAAGGGGATGCAGTAGCCGCCGGTGACTCTTTACCCCCACTCTCTGTCCCCCCTCCCTCGACTCCTCACCTACCTCTCTGTCTTTCGTCGCGGTTCCTCTGTGCAGACCGGGAGCCGTCCTACCTCCAGCAGCTGTGCATGATGTGAGAGAAGCAGGTAAGAAGTCCTCATATTCTTCTCTCTGGCTGTCTGGCTCTCTTTCTGTCTCTGCGCTGCACAGGCACCAGTTCTCCATTTATCAGCGCATGCTGTGATACAGGCTGTGCTGAATTATTACAGTCATTGATGTTTTTAAGTGTGAGGATTTTCTGGCTTAAGGCTTTGACCAGTAGGTGTAATATTCAGAATGTGTCATTAGATTGGCCATGGAGTGTGGAATTGATAGTATAACTACTAACTGTAAACATATTTTTTTTAGTCTGGGCTGTTATTTCATGAGTTTAGTTATGCCAGACACACTGTTTAATCTTGGATTAGATCAGCCAAATGTTCCATGTCAGGAGAGCGAGGTGTTTGTTTCCGTGTGGTAATCTTCAGGAAACTTTCTGCTGCTTGCTCAGCGCCACATCAGAAACACTTCGTTGTATAATCTCAAATTTGAATAATTAGCATATATAATGACAACAAGGCTGCAGCCAATTATTGTTTTCCTTATCCATTAATAGATCTATAGTTTAGTCTATAAGATGTCTGAAAATCATTACAAATGTCCATCACTATTTCCTTGAGCCCACAGTGCCATGCTCAAATGTCTAGTGGTCTTACAAACAAAACTCAGAGATATTCAATCATGCAGCAATAATGCTTTAAAGAAGACCATAATATGCCATTATAATTAATAAGCCTCAAAGTGGCCTCAAACTACACATTGTACACACATTCAATTGGCAGAAGAGATGAAATAGAGAGATTGAAGTCAATGTCAGCTGTCAGGCATCATCATTTATCTAAATAACAGAAGTTAACATGTATTAGATTCATCTCCAGGCACCATCCTATATCCAGTTAATTAATTTAGTCTCAATTCTGGAGGTTCTTGGCTCAGAAACAGTGAGCAGTGTTTCATACAGACAAACCACAAAATCAAGTTCTTTACAAATGTTTATTAAAATACTACCTACACACAGCTACTAACTAAATGCAGTACAGAAATGAGCAGTCAGTGAAGAGTTGACTTAATGACTAAAGGAGGAGCACATATACTACATAAAACAGGTGGATTCATTTGTGAAATAACAGGAGATCACTAAGAGGATGTAAACCTTAACAATGCTCAGTTAAATCATGGAAATACTTTAAGTAATTCATGACACCTTAATGCTTTTTAATTACACTTAGTAACCTACAGGAACAGGCTCCAATCACAGGAAAAGTGAACTTGGTGGTTCAGATAGCCAAGAGAAAATTTGCTCTGCAGAGGGGAGGAAAAGCAGTGTCATTTATAGTGTAGCGCAGCTCTTACCTATTCTCAGATTCACTTTGTTCCCATATGGCAGCTAACCCAGCTGATTGATCCCTCTCTCTCAATAGACAGCGAGATGATCCTTTAGAACGTCTTCACGCACCACCACTTGGATGTGCTGGAGACTCTGTGGCAGCTTTTTCCAGAGATGTCACAGTTAGCACTCTCTAACTGTCATCATGTTAGGGATGCAGGCTGCAGCAGGTTTCTCTCATGGAGACTCCTTCCTTTCAAAGCTGGCTAGATGCTGGCCTTTAGCAAGCTCTGTGTAGCGCTCTTCTTCTGTCAAAGAGGTAGTGGAGTCCAATGTGAATGGCACAAATCTTCACACCTCCCACCCTAAAACTTTAATCTTAATTATTTTCTTTGTTCATGTTTCTATTGTATTCTAAGAATTAATGAAGTTAACACGTGTTTAATAGTGTGGTATTCTTGCTGGAAGAATAAACTATAATGTTCTAACTAATGCTCAGTGATAAGTGATAGGCCTGAATGTCATAGCCACCATCCTCACACAAACACACACACACACACACACACACACACACACACACACACACACACACACCTATATCACATATCTATCTATATCTATCTATCTATCTATCTATCTGACAGTATGTGAGATTTGATATTCCAACTTACATACTGACATGTGTAACTAATTAATGCAAGGTATGTTTTGCTTGCAAAATTTTTCATTAAATCAAAATGTAATAGATTTCTTTATTGTCCATTAAAAAAACTTATTAATGAATGCACATTTTATTTTGTATTGCAACCTCAGTTCCTTTGTTCCTTTGTCCCCTGTATGAGGTCTTGATGTGGTCCAGGGATCATCCTGAGCCTGGATTACTGGTGTGTAAAACAGTTGGTGCTATGTCGGTGCTTTGGCATTTGCATTTGATAAATATCTTCAATATGTTTTCAATACCATTGACATTTAATCATCAGTCAATTGACTACTTGATGAATTAACTAATTGCTGAAGCATTGCACCCAGCCTCATTGTTATTTGTCCTTTTGGTGGCAGTGAAACAAACTTTAAACACAACTGACACAACCTTTAGAAAATATATAAAATAATATTTCTTTTAGCTCTAATTTGGTCTCCACCAAACCAACTCCAACTTCTCTCTTTAACTATGAAATGTTCCATTATGTTCATCATCTAGTTAACATTTGTCTCTCTGCTGTTTGGTGCTGGAACTACGGAATTGGTGATAATTATCTGAACTTTCATTTCTATGAGCATGACCGCTCTCCTTTCACACATTAATTGGTTGTGTTGATCCATCTGTCCACCCCAACTTCCTTCCTGTGTGCTTTTGCGGCAGTATAACAATGTTAGGCCTCTTTCCTCTGTGCTACTGACAGACCACTGTCATCATTCTCATGGCCACTAGAGGTTCTTGTTTGGTAATTATAACTGAATAAATGACCAACTTTGCCATTTTTCTACAGGAAAACACTGTGAAGCACGGAAAATAAGTGCTTCACAGAGTAGGACCTTTATGAGTGACTGAATATACAAGTGCTGAAACACACTTCTAATGCTGATATTTATTTGAGTTATCATGCTCACATGATAAGGGTTCTCCCAGGATTAAATTTCTCTCCACTGACATAACTGTTAGATGTGTGTGAAATGAACTGGTTCAAATCCACATGGTGACACACACTTACTCTGCTCTCCTCAGAGACCACAGAGAGCTGTGCTGGTGGGGACATTTTGTTTAACCTACCAGGGAGACATTAACATAGACTCCAGGAAGTCCAGTTGGAGTAACACATTAATGTGTTTGACAGCTGATCGAACACCAAATTAAATTAAATTAATTAAACCATTGTAATATTCACAGACAGATTTGACCATTCTGGAGCGTTATCACAGTGGAGCTATTTCATCTTATGTCACAACAATCGAAAGATAAACAGTAGATACAACATTCACGTTACTGTGTAACCTACCAGGAATGTGTGCTTGGATGCATGGGATTGGCCAACAAGGCAAGAACCTGAAGCTCATTCTTTCTAGTTTTATTCATGAACCTGGCAACTGATCTCTGACTGGGAATTTTCTACTTTTAAACCATATTGCTGTCTTTGGTAGATGTGGTAGATTTACAGAGGAATGCAGAGCAGAGCTGACTTATATTCCACAGGACGGCCGGGAGAAAAGGATGACTGAAGCAAATGTAGCAACAGTGACAGCCCATTTTGAATAGCAGAGTTTAAATCAGTGTTATCATTGCAGTGTCTGCACTTTAGTTTCCCTCTCTGCACAGCATCATTAAGTATTTTACACTGCCTACTAGGATATCTTCTCTTTTAAACTTTTATTTTTGAAAGGAAACGTTGTGGCTTTAGCAGAAAAATGTAGAGTGACTGAGAGTCAGGACTGATAGTTTTTTGTGATCTGTTAGTACTCTAGCTGCTCAGTACTGGTCTGCTCCATTTCAGTCCATAATGATTAATAACACTAGTTCAAAAAAGGCCAATGCTGACCTCAAACACAACATGCAATACAGTTTGTCTTTTTGTTGTAGAGAGATAAAGCACAAACCAATAATGGAAGTCATCATTCAGGGCTGTGAAGGGTACTTGGAAGTGCTTTCACTGTGTGGTAGATGTTGATGTGAGAGGATAGTTTCTGTTAAAAACTTTGATATTTAAAAGATGTTATTATGTTAAACCACTACATTTATTTGCTTCAACTGATGTTTGGTAATGCCACTGGCAGCCCCGTAAGGCAGCAATGTTCATTACATCACACAATGTTACAAGATTTTATACAGCGTCATGGTTAGGTCTTCTCTCTTATGTCAATTAAGAGATTCAGGGTATTGAAGTCAAAAAACCTATAACTGTGCTGCTTTGAATGAGCCATTCTCTTTAAAATCTGTTTCCCACAAGTGCCCAAACTTTATGGAAAAGTAAAACTCAAGCACTGGAGTACCCCTTTAGACATGCACTCCTTTAAATTAATCTGATGGCAGTTCAGCGTGTTGGTATCGTGCCTGAATAAGCACTTGGTCACTTTTACATAAAAGTCACAGTGGTAATTCCCAAGCCAAGTAATACTTCTTCATCAACTAATGTACAACACAAGAGAGAATTAAATGTCATCAGATTAATGCAAAGACTGCAGTACAAAATAAAACAGCCAGAGACAGAGAAATAGAAAATCTTGCATCTTCTGTAATCACGGTAATAACAATTCTTCACCTATTAAATAGAAAAATAAAGTTTAATGACACACAGACAAACAGCTTAGTTTAAGTTGCTGAGGAGATTCTTCTTATATTAGATGAGTCTGTAAAAACAGATTCCCCTTGTGATGCAACCAGAAAAAAATGAACGAATAATGAATAAATATGAATAAATAAACAAATATTGTGTTGCATACAAATAGAAATTAAACAAAAGCCAAAGTTCATTTGATGCTTGTGCACTGCTGGATTTTATAAACCACTCACTAAAGAAACTCTCTAATAACATTAAATGGAACTGATGCAGAAATGTATTATTGCATTAATAGTTGGGTTTGAACATCTTCACATGGTTGCTTCCATAGCTTTTCATTTGTACAACAGGGCGCTACACCATTGCAATTGACCATGTTGGCATTACATTGAAACTCGAAACACACAGTCATTGGAGAGTGGCAACAGTGGAATCTGACTACTGAATAATGAAGTATCCTTTGTGCCATGTCGATGTTTTGGTCTGAGCCTGGTGTCATAGGAAAGCTCCTGAAATGAAGTGACGTGAGAATTTGTCCATTGATTGGAAGGTGTGTGTAAGTGTTGCCCAAGAAATATGACCCCAATTGCCCTGTTGGAGCAATATAATCAATGCCACAAGTTCAATTTACACCCTCCTTGGTACAGACATCCATCAATTTTACAATTTGCCTGAAGAACTACTAAAGTCCACCTGATTAGATTTACCCCATCTTTAATTTTTTGGAAAAACACATTTTGGCATCTCATCCTAAATTGCTTGTTGGTAATTACAACCTTACTTCTGTTGTCACCAGCAAATATCAAACTATCAAACTGAATAGTTTTTTTTTGTTTTTTTTTTTTACCAATCAGATGTAGGCTTTTTAGTCTAATTGAATTGTTCCCTTAAGATTGTAAATGACTTTATATACATATATTTAAAATATTCATTGTTTTTTGTCTTCTGCTGATTTTTTTTAGCTATTCTGCTTTTTTCATGTATAGACTACACTGGATCTGCTCCAGATCAAAAGCTTTCAGCAATGTTTGTGCATGTATGTCTGCACTGACAGAAGTCAGACTGCAAACCCTGCCAGAAGAAAATCTCAGACTTCCATCTGAAATATTAGACTTCATCACCTTCAGAATATCAATCAATAAATGGTATAACATGTTGGTGGAAGGGGCTGTCCCAGAGACCGAAGAGGCATGTGCAGTAAAGTATGGTGTGGAGAAAATCGTTCCTACAAAAAACATTCCAGCTAAAATGAATTTTATATTCGTGATCCATCAAGATGTCAGCAGATGTGAAAAGCACTTTATTATTTATTTATACTGAATTTATTTAATTCAGTGTAAAAGGCTCTGGCTTCTAGTTGGGAGAATGTAGAATGTGTCTGAGGTAGTAAAGTCACTGCTGTGTTAAAAATATTATGCCTTCCTGCTTTGAAATGGACTCAATATTTTGCAGGCAGCCTTGGACTCAATGTTATAGCTGATGCAGTGAGTGCTCCATGTTTGATATGATGGATGTGATGCAGTTTGATTAACATAATGTGCATGCTGTGTGATGTGTCAGTACTACACTGATTGTCTATAGCAGTGGTTCTCGGTCTTTTTGGCCTTAGGTTACTTACAACAAATGATTATTGACTTGGGACTCGTCACAGGTTATGGTCTTAGTGGGGACAGGAGGTGTGAGAGTCTGTGGGGCTGGACCTGTTCTCACATCACCATGGTAACATGCTCACAGTGATCAATGCAAACACAGTGATGTTAACATGTATAATGTTTCCATGTTTCCATGTTTCATGGTCACTACTCAAGTTTAGTTTGTTAGCATGACTTTGACAATGTGACATTTGACAAATAGTAAGGCTGAGGGGAGTGTTGTCATTTTTAAGGTGTAGGGTGAAGTTATGGGATTATTATGATTGATCTCAATGGGAATATCCAATTCCCATTCCCAATATCCATCCAATAGTTTTCAATTTCATTCAGGTCTGTTTACAAAAACTGTAGTGAAGCTGACCTGGTGTGCACTGACTAGACTCTGGATTACATTAGCATAGTAATTAATTTGATTCATTAGTCTGAAGTGTAATTATTGAACATTGGCTTCAGTTTACCTACTCTGTAATCAGTGCCCAATTACTGAGAACTGCTTTATGCAATTACACAGTTTTCTCAACTGACCACCATCAACAGGATGAAATCATTTGTCTTCCAAAACTGTTAGAAATCACTGCAGAAACACCAAACCATTTTCTAATGGGACAGTGTTGTTTAAGCACAAATGAAATGCCCAGGGTTGTCAGTGAAGACAGCTGGTAGATACAGTTTCACTGTTTGGATCAATAATCTATTCAGAAATGATTGTCACCATCAGTACTGGCTTTATAGTTACATAGTACATATAGACTTTATCTTCATCTCTATGTATCTATATATATATATATACATACATATATATATATAATCATGTATTTTCATTTACATTTTTCTTATGTTATCTATTTTGTTCATATGTTATGCACAAGACACATGCCCTGTACAGGAATACCTACTTGGCAATAATTCTGATTGTGATTCTGATTTAGATGAGACATAAGACAAATCATATCTCCATACGTCTATGATTATCACGCGTATTCCCATTTTATAATGGTCAGCTTTTGGTCCCACTTTTGAGTGTGGAGTAGTGACATGTTATATGAACTCATTCTTTTTTAATATAGCCGCACCTGTAAGAGTACTTCACCGGATGAGGAAGTCCTCAAAGTTTAAAGTCTGTAGTAAAACCTGACAGTCATATTTTTAGTTTAAATCCACTTTGTTGGAGCACAGAGCCAATGTAATAGAATATGAGCCCGTATTCTAATCCTTCATGGACAACACCATCCTCATATTCTTAGTGGGGTCTCTCTACTTGAAAGATGCTTCTAACATTGGCTGTTCATGGTGCAGCAGAATTTACCTTATTTAACTGTTTGTAACCATGTTGTGCCATAAACATACAAATATTCTGTTAATAAAGGCAACAATGACATAATAAAATCATTTCATGTTCAAAAACTGTGAGTTATTATGTAAAGTTTATGTTCTATCTTGCACTGCAGACTGTAAAACACCACTTCCATGCAATCACAAAACCTCCCTCCCTATCCTCAGCTGAAACAATTCTTTCATAGAGGTCATCGAGGAAAATACACACTCAGTGTTGCACTTAGGGGTTCATGCATTTTTATTTTTTTGCCTATTTACTTATTTTTAGGTATGTTAGGTTTTGAATTTAAATTGAACTGTTCTAGTATGCAGTGTGTGAAATGATCAACTGCTTCAAACTAGATTGCTGGAAAAAAAGATTCTGCGCTGTGGAGATGAACTGATGGAGTGTGTATGTGTGTCTCTGTTCCATCCCACTGTCTCAGTTTGTGTCTGAGTCACTGGAGTCCATCTGACTGATCAGAGCTTAGTGACACTCCTCACTGTTCTCACTGCATGTCACAGTGTGTCTTTGTGTGCATGGACAATGTGCTGAGCTGTACTGTGTGTGTGTGTGTGTGTAAAGTGTGTATTTGTGCCCTCTAGACACATGAAAACAGCTTTTGAAAGACAGTCGAGTCATTATTTGACCTTAAGGTGACTGAGCTTTCTAGCCTTTCATTTCACCATCTATAGTCATTTGGTGTCTGAGAGCTGTGAGGAGAAACACTCCAACATTTGGGAGTATGAGAAAATGTCAAATGGATTACAGTAGGAAACCTAACCTCTTTATCAACGTGGGTTTCTGGAGTGTAAAAACACAAATTATATTTGACCGCTGGAGTAAATTGGAAAACTTAGCCCGACTTTCACATCACCTCAATCTGAGAAAAGTGTTGATGAAGAGGATTCCTAGTTGTTCTCGACTTCTGTTTCCCGGGGCCATGGGGTTTCACTCACCTGCAGGACTTAACTCTATGATGTGCAGCATCCTTCTACATGGCAACTGGTGATAGTTGTTGTAGGTAGTAGGCCTATTATGGCTATGGCCTGCTCTACTGTTGTAATAGTGGGAGGATGGAAGGCAAAGCTCTTAAATTGCCACGAGGTCCAAAATGACAAATCAAACATGCCCCATGGCACAACTGATCTACTATCCTGTTGTCTCTTCGGTGGCTTGCATGAATGGGTAATACTCTTTGTATGACATCAGTACTGAGCATCCCCTCTCTACGTACACATGGCCTAATCCTCCAAAGTCTGACTCATCAGAACAATATATCATAGAGGAGGGCCCACTTTCAAGCAACTAATTGTAATGTAAGGTGTGTGGAAGTTTTGTGGATTTTTTTAGGCACAGCACCTGTTTACTGTCTGGCAAAGATTCATTGTCCTAGTTTAATAGAGAAAAAAAGGCAGCAGTGTAGAGGACACAATTTATTAAAATTTAACTGACACCATCTTTCACTAACCATGACCAAAGTACTTTTGTTGCTTATATCTAACCTCAGACGGCCTGTATACCTGACTCTCAGATCGATGCTTTGTACAGCCACCGTCAACCTCAACCACCCTCCAACTTCTGTGCAGTACATAAATTCATTCATTTGAAAGAATGGTGTTTCTCAAAATAACACAGGCTACTGGGATTACAATTACCTGCACAACATAACTGTAAAGGCAATTTAGTAATATGTAAACATAATTTCTAGGAGACAGGGGTGAACACTAAATATGCAGTGATCATATACAAGTATAAACCCGAGGACCTCCTATCACAGGTCACACTGTAGGATGGTGTATATAATGAAAACACAGAGACAACAAATGGTTTACACATAACTGCACTGCAATTCAACACTGCAAATGATACATGATATACCAACCTCTCTCTCTCTCTCTCTCTCTCTCTCTCAACTCTAGTAGCTCAGCAGTACTTTCCACTGCTGTTTCACCACATAGATCTTTGCTGGGCTGTTACCTGGAGCACATGCTGACTGCAGTGTGTGTTTTACCTGCCCAGATGGAGCTGCTGCTGGATTTCTGGATGTTTCCCAGCCTTTCCCGACCATTCGTTTGATAATTCCTTTATTTTTGTGAATTAGATGTCAGACAACTCCTCAGTCATTTCCCAGGTGTGTGCCGGTAAACCTCCATCATTTGAGCATCATTTGATCACCTCCATTCATTTGAACCTCCATCACTTTGTATGTATATCTGTGAAGGGCCAGAATTCCTCTTTCAGAAGTGCTTGTTGGATGGTAAAATAGCTTCAGAAGCAGCTGACTCTCTTGTTTTCTCACACTGTTTCACTATCTCTCTCTCTCACACACACACACACACACACACACACTGTGTCTCTCTCTCGTCTCCATTTGCCTGTGCTCCGCTCCGCTCAGACAGCAGGGATGTTCAGCCCTTTTTCTTGCAAAAACCACACAAGTGTGAAATTAGTTCTTGGTGAATATGTTAGCCGTAACCTGCTCATATTACCAAATATTCTGTGCTCAACACTGTTGCCTAAGAAGGGCAAGACCAGGATCCAGACTAATTCAGTCTGAGTGTTGTTAACTTTCGTCCAGCTTTAGAAAGTCTTGACATGGCAGTGAGCTCTAATCCATCATGAGATAATGTTTCATTTCAGTAACTCATTGACACTCTTATCTTCAGTCAGACATCAACAACAACTCTTTCTCCATCTGACTAGTTGAACACACCACTGGCTGACCTGTCCTGGTTTTGGTCATGGTAGGATTAACATGCACAGTTTGGCTAATGATTTCAAAGTTTATAGCCAACCTGTCTAATCATCAAACTGCTCATGTTTTTTTTTTTTAATGATTTCACCATGCTTCCTGGTCTCAGCTATTACCTCTGTGTACAGTGTGTATAATGAGCTCAGTTATTACCAATAGGATTGATGGCCAGTAAGAGAAAAAGTTTGAAAAAGATCACTCTGAGGAGGCTGCAGAGCTGCCACCTCCCTGTAGGTCCATTATCCACTCTGTCCCCCTGAAGCACTGTAGCTGTCCCACTGAAGTCTCGTTTGTGGGAAATTACAGGGCCGGCTTTGTCATTTTCCTCCACAGCTCCCACTTCAGCCGTGTTCAGCCTGAAGAAGAAAAGAGTGAGAGAGAGTGAAAGGCTAAGTCTGATGATTCCTGGAGTGAAGAGCAAACACAGTGTGGGCAAGCAAGAAGAAGGGGGGGGGGGGGTTAGAGGGAGAATGACACCAGTTCTTCTCTGGGGTTTTCTCTCCTCCCATCTGGCTCAGCCGAACACAATGAGGAGCCCTTATTCTTACAGTGAAGGCTGTTTGTAGGTTGTCATTTCATATGCAGAATGGAGAGCGCTGTGGTCTTGGTTCTCCTCATCAAAGCGTTACTGGTGTTGCTAAAATCACATGATTGAGATTGTTTTCAGGAGGCACTATTTGGATTAGGAAGTTATCAATAGTTTTGTGAAGACTGAATAAACATTTGTACAGTTTGCCTGCCAGTCTGTTGTATCAATGTGTTTTTAATAGTTTCTGGATAACAGTGGAGCTCTATGGCACAGGGGAAGAAAATATATGAGGCTTTGATGCACACACAGTACTTGTTAGTCGGATCCATGTTGTTCTGGGCCCACATGCAGGATTTTCTGGTGATTATTTCTTTTTCTTTTCACTGGGCTGGCAGATGGGCTGTGATGAATGGGAGTGCTAGCCACAGATTTTCACCTCTGGAACACAAGAGAACTAGAAGTGGGAGGAGACAGTTTCTCATAATATACAAATTGTTCCTATCTCAAAGAATATTTGAAGTCTGTGTTTATTGATTTTGAGAGAGCAAATGTTTTTTACAAGCTCGTTAGCACACTAACGCACAGTCTCTGTGAGCATGTTGCCACTCTGACCTTAACATTTAGCTCAGGACCGTTGTGTCTATGTACAACCTCACATGTCACTGTTTGGTACATGTACAAAAGAATCTTTAACTCAAAACAGAGTCACTGAATCTGAGACTGAATCAATAATGGAGCTCCTCCTCTGGTGACAAACAGGTCCTTTGTCAGCACAGTTGTAAGAATATCCCCAGTATGTTGACACCTCATCTATTAGCCTTAGAAACGGTCGTTGTATAAACCAAGTTTTCTATGAAACTGAAGGACCAGCTCATCATACTGAACTTACTGTATAACTGAGCTAGACACAGCAACTGTAATACCACAGCAGACTGGTCATCATTGCACAGCATATATAATTCGTTAATTGTATTCTTTTTTTTTCTATTTTATTTATTTTCTAATGTAACTGTGCAGAATTTAGCTTTTAATTGTACTCAGATATGATTTAATATTGGTCTCAAATCCCTCACAAAAACCATGTACAGCTACTGCCTCACTAAACAAACAAACTAAATAACAAACCAACAAAAAATTAATTATGAATGTAACACTATGGAGAGGGGCTTGGTTATTTTCTATATCATACTGTAAGCTTTCAGGGAAGCTTTAATCAAGGAGTATATTTTAGTATAATTTGGAGGTACCTGTATTTGAATACACGCAGAGTATGATAATAATATAACATATAGAGTCAACAAATACATTTTGATTACTTTGATTACATTTTGCTGATAGTATTTGTCTTCTTCTTTAGAGTTATTCTTATGTATTGTTGCACTGTGATATTACTACTTTGACTTTTGTAAAAGATCTAAATACTTAGCTGTAGACTTGATTGAATTTGGTTTGAATCAACAGTTTGACAGCTATACGTCCCCCAAAGTGAAGCTTTATTTGCAGCTCTGACTTCCAGCTCTGCTTTACAAACACACTCTCCATCCTCCACTTCCTGAGAGAGGACTTTATAAATGTGTGTGTGTGTGTGTGTGTGTGTGTGTGTGTGTGTGTGTGTGTGTGTGTGTGTGTGTGTGTGTTTGAGATAAAGTACTCACCATGATTGCAGCTTGTTAATCACCTCAGTCAATTATAGGAGAGCTGTTGGTTGGATGTCACCATATATTACAGCTTAAGTGATAACACAGACAGACAGCATTTATCTCAGCCCACAGCACTCAGCTTCAGCTTCTGTCTCTCTTCTCCAGCTTTTACCAGCAAATTGACTTTCTACCTCCGTATCTCGCTTCAGCCTGAACTTATGCATCAGCACATTTACAAGTCTGACAATCAAACGCTCACATTGAATTACACAGACAAGTACAGCATACACTTACTTTACTTGTATTGTATGCTGCTGGCTAGGGCACCAATAACTTCAAAAATCAAATCAAGGCCAGGAGCAAATACACCTCAAAATTATTAAAGTAGAATTTTGAATTTAAACATCGTGAAGCAGAGTAAAATCCATGTTGAGGGGTAAAACACAAGATAAAAAAGGCTTAGAACACATCACTGAAAGAACATTAGATTGTAAAAAAATATCCAAATGGAGCAGTTCAGCATGCCTTACTACACTTAATGTGGTCGAATCACCGTGATAGTTTGGAAATGTGCTTATTTGTTATCTTACCCAGAGTCGGATGGCAAGTCGGACAAGTTCAAGTCCTGTATCTATAAAGGTGCAGAGGAATTATCAGCAAACTGTTCTTAAACTAACATACCTAATGTATTCGTTATCTAGCAGCATTGCAGGTGAATAATGAGTATTTATGTGACATTATTAGATAATTGTACATTTACATGTCATTTTAATGTTGTAACAAGGACAAGTGGGGTTTATTTTAACCACCTTAGGTAAATTAAACTCTGCTATGCATTGTATTCAATAAGGTCATCTGCTACCTCACTGAGCTGTTATTCAATCTGTGCATTAGTTTTTTTTATTTTTTATCTTTATATGCACTTTTGCTAATCTAATCAAGTGTCCCTTTTTGTTGTGTAAGATAATTATCAGCACAAGTAACTCAAAACTGCACTAAGGGACAGTACTTGAGTAGAATAAATAATAATCTCCTGTCCACTGCACAAGTGTTTCATTTATCATCAGTTTTGCCCTGAACATTATGTATAAATGACTGGACTACTTGCCTCGCTGCATCCCATGTGACCGCACACTGCTGTGGACCCAGACACACAGAACCTCCAGTGTTTGCGTTTTGAAGTGATGTACCATTCTACATCATTACCATCAAGAACTAAAAGAGTGTAAACAGAGTGGGCCATCCTGGAGAACAAGCAAAAGAGAAGGTATAGCATTTTAACACTGTACATATTCTAAACTTCCCCTGCAACATCAAAACACACAAAACCTCCATGAAAACAAGGACAAAGATAGTGACAGTAGTACAAGGAAGAGAGAAGGTGCAGCAACATGTTGGTCCCAGTGGTGGAAGAAAGATCCTTCATTTAAACTGCTCAAATCAATATTTTCATACTGACAATAGGTCAGGTGACTTAAGTGAGGTCACTCGTTGTAATGAGCCCAATGAGAATGATCAAGCAACCTCTTTCAGCTCTTTGTTAGAGTTGTTACAACCTGCACTTTTACTGTTTTAATGAACTGCTGTCAGTGATAATTCACCGTGAGTTCATCACCACAAGAGATTACTTTCACACGTAGTAACTGGATCCATTGTGGTTGGCGACAGAGACTCACTGAGGTTTTGTCTAATACAACATGGTGGAGCTGGCACACAGTCTCAGACTATGATCAGCTGCTTCCTGCCTGTCAGACGGTGTTGAGTGACTACACGCCCTGTGAGCAGCAAGAAACACCCAGGAAAGGGAATAATCATTTCCATTTCCAGCCAGAAGCATTTTGTGCCAAACCTATAAGTCAGCGGAAGTGTCCCATGCATCCCTGCCTAGTGATCTGAGCAGAATCACTGCATTACAGCATGGAGCCATTTATCAGTTTAATTAGAAGTCCATAGAAGAGTCATTACCATTGATCACCACATGACACAAGAGTGGTACCATCACTCTTCTGACTTTTTTCTTGTGCATATGCTTTACTGTGTCTGTCTTGTGTGACAATGCTTGAAACTTTTCTTAATGAGAATGAAGAGGGACTAAAGGAACATGTATGAGTGTATTTGCTGTACATTGCTTTCTTCATGGTAAATAGTATAATCCTGAGTGAAAGCTCACATGAATTTAGAATTATATATATTTTGGTGATGGTGATGACAGTGTATCCTAAAACTGGTCCCAGAGATCTCACAACCACCTGGCTCTGTCAACCCTTTGTTTTGAATGCTCAATGATGTGTGTTTTATGTATTTATGTATTCTACTGCTTTTCTACTGTTTTTACTGTTTTATGCATCTTTTAGTACTGTGAAGGCTGGCATTTATTAATTATGTTGTACATTGTACAATTCTATTCTATTCTAAGAAATTTTAAAAGCGTATCAAATCAAATTTATTTATTTAAAGTCCAAAATCACAAACATCACTTATGTCTCCCTTATTTCAATCAGATGTTATGAGAACAGAAAAAAGTAAAATTCAGCAGGCTGTAAGATACAGAATCACAAAAGATATAAAGAAGAAGAAGATATAAAAAAGAAACAGACAGAGATAGAGGTTATGTAAGAATTCCACAGTAAATCACTGGCACTACTGAATTTTATGATGATTTCTAAAACAAAAAATCATTTTTGCACAGGTCATCCTAATACTTAATCTAGCTATATGGTTTAAAAATGAGCCCGCATTTGGAGACTGAGTTACAACTAATATTGTTCTGCGATCCTGACACTTCTGCATATGTTCACAAGAAGACTGGTTTTGAGTGTAAAAAATCCAGATCATTCAGGATGTGACCTGCCACAGATCTTTTGATAAAAACATGGGGATCAGTCAGACACAGCACAGGATTAGGTGGCAAGTTTGTGTGTAAAGTCCTTCTTTCTGTTTCACACTAATAATTAACTAAATAGGCGGCACAATTAAAATTTACAGCGTGCCTTAACTAGTATATTGAGTATTGTATCTTTTGCTAATGTTGTCCAATCCAAAGTCCAATCAGCCATCATATCACAAGCTGAAAATATGGTTTAAAAGTAACTGTTTTATTGTTGGCTGTGTGTTCTATATAGGTAGACTGTACAGCAATCACCCTTTTTTTGCTCACCCAAATGAAAAATTATTTATGTTATTTATTTAATATATAACACTGTATCTATACATGAATATTCTTTTAATGAATGAAAAATGCATCAAACGATATATTTAATGAGGTGCTCATGTTTTGTACTCGTGTTTCTGCTAAAGGCCCATTCATTCCTTAAGAACCAGAATATGCTTTTTGATGGAAATGATATTATTAACCCTGATAATATCCTTATTTCTCCAGAGTCCTCCTCACTTTCTAGGTCTTTCAATTATTTTTGAACAGTATGGTAGCAGAGAGTGATCTTCAAATATCACAGCTTGGTCCAAGTGTTTTGGAAGTGTATCATGGAGGTCAGCAACATGTTTCTGAAAGAAGGTTATGAGGGAGACATATTCAATACACACTTAAGTTACCCTTAAAGTACTCCACCACATCAATACTCAGGAAGCATAAAGCAGATAAACAGAATAATAAAAAGCCAGCCAGTCCAGCCAGGTAACCCTGAAATAAGGTCCAGATTTACACACAAATTTTTGATTTTATTTGTTTCCAGATTTGCCATCTCATTAAATATTATGGATCTGGTCAGGTCAGATTTAGAAAAGCAGCAAAAACTTCATAATTGATTATTACCCCTGTAATGTGCAACATTAATACTGTACTTAAAGGAGAGGAGGATGGTCTGTCAGTTATCATCATTTCCATTTACATCCATCCATCCATTTAAATCCATTTACACGCTGAGATTTGACAGGTCTGAGCATACAGAATGCAGGTCTTTTAATAAATGTGCAGTTGTATAACAAGCATTTCAAAAACAAATTCAAATGTGCTTCCTCGGTTCCTCTTTTCTCGCATCTCTATTTACATCTGCAGTGGGAGGGACTAAGATGCAAGGAAAGGACACGAGTGAGAGGAACATGGAAAACCAGATTCTCAAATAGACCTTACAAAGGCCTTCAAAACTACATCCTCTTCTATTCTCTCCAGAGAACCTCTCAGTTAATTCCTTCCATGCTCCACTCATTGCTAAATTCTTAATTTACTTATTCTAGGATAAGGCAGGACAAACAAAATAAATAAATAAATAACAAAAGTGAAGGTGAAACCACCTCTGCCCTGTTTCCGCTACTCCTCCCTTTATTCACTCAGCATAATGTGGCTTATCTCCGTACAGCAGAGGATGGATTTATGGAGCTCCCTGGTCAAATAAAATCACCATGAAACAACAAGACATTCTTTAACTTTTTCACACTTTACACAGTCTGAATATTGATAGTGCTTTATGCCGTCAGATCAACTTTTCTCAGAGAGAATCTCCTGTTCACAACATGTCCATAGAGACGTATGGGTGTTGTTCCACCACCCAGAGGGTTAAAAAGAGCACATATTTTACTGCTTCCTAAATTTGGATGTTTTATTTGGTGAAGTACAATTTGGCATTGACTTTGTACTGTAGCTTTAACTTGAAGTGCATTTGCTTTTTCGATTTAATAAAGAATCCCATTAATCCTGCCCCATACAAGACTTTGGGCCGTTATTTAGTATGCCATCTATTTGGAACTGCATTGTTTTCTGTAAAGCCTACATGTGACACGTGTACTGAATCGTTTAGTACTGACAAGATTAGTCCAGCTTAGTATAGAAACAGTGGTGCAAAGATAGTTCTGTCCAGGGTTCCTGCCACTGTGTTCATCAGAAACCCCGCTCCACATTACATCCATTTAGAGCTTCAGCCATTGCTCTTCAGCCCACCACCACCACTAGTGTCTAGACTCATTCAATGAGATATTCCTTTACATCTCATCACATCTCATCGCATCACTGTCACCTCAAAATAATGACATCATAATGGAGTCTAATTGTGAAATTGTCTTAAGTCTAATTGGGTATCATGTCAATAGATTTGTCCAACCATTCTCTAAGCCTGATTTCACTTCAGTCTCTCCTGACTAAATTTTGGAAGACTGATAATCTCTTATCTTCAGCATTTAACAGTTTGAAAACATGAAAGATACAATACCTAACAACAGACTACACCACATACCAAAACCACAAACTCCACCCTTGTCACATACAGGCCTTGTCCGCGTAAGTTTGCATTGAGTCTTGCCAAAGCTGATGTGTCTCAATGCTGTTTGATTATTGGCCACACAGACAAGTAAAGGATGTCACAGTCATTTTGTTTAGTTGACTTTTTGATCATTTGGAGGGAAATAGGTCTCATGCTAGACTTCTTTTCTCAACTTTTAACACAATTCAACCCCATACTTTAACCAGAGGGCTTTCAGTACAGTTTGACTTTAGTCACAGTCCTGTGGGCTGGATCCTTCACTGTTTGACTAACAGGACACAAAGAGTACATTGAAGTTTGCTCCTCCACTGCTCCCCACAGGGATGTGTTCTTTCACTGCTATTATTTATTATCTCTACTAATATATGTCAGAGCAGGTGTGAAGATAAGGCCATTTTAAAGGATGCAGATGGCTCTGTTATCTTCAGTCGGCTGGTAAAAAGTGCTGTGAGGAGTCCTGTCTTCAGTTAAACATATCTGACACCAAAGACGTGATAATTGATTTTAGGAGTCATCATCAGATCAATGAGGTATCAGACAATGGAATGTGTTCTATTTTATACATTTTACAAAAACTGCACAGGAAGCAAATTGTGAATGTGAATGTGATCCCACATTCTGCCTTCTCCATTCTCCCTTCTACTGAGCAACTTTGTTAACTAATTTATAAAAAAGATAGATGTACACACTCCTCATTTTTTCACCCACCTGCTAACACCACTGGTCCTATACTCGGCTCTCCATCTTCAACTCACACTTCCTTTTCACCTCTCTCTCCCAATTAGGTACTAACCCTGGTCATCTCCAACCGCCAACCACCTGCCCTCCTGATCCTATCCCCTGTCACCTTCAGTCTATTACTCCTCACCTCCTCCTCTCCTCACCCACCTCATTAAAACCTCTTTGAGAACTGGTTGATTTCTTACAGCATCTACAGTGAACCCTGTTTTGAAATAACCCACACTCACCCTTCAGATTTAAGAATTACAGACCAGTCTGCTGCTATTTCAAAACACCACTCAGCTTAATATATTTCTCCAATAGAATTATCTTCTTGACTCCCACCAGTCTAAATTGTGAGCACTCAACGTAAACTGAGAAGAATTCCACGCTGCTAGAGCAGGCACGTTTTATCTGTCACCATCCTGCTAGTCCTTTCAGCAGCGACTGATACAGTGAACCACCAGATCCTCCTCTCAACTCTCCATAAACTAAGAGTCTCTGGCTCTGCACACTCCCTGCTCACATCCGATTCCAAGGGCTGCACTTACTGGATCATTTGGAGAGAATCTGTGTCTGAGCCTTGTAGCCTCACTACTCCTCTTTTCACTTAGCTCTGTTATGTACTCACATTACTTTTTCCTCCACCACAACGCAGATGACACTCATTCACACATTCTGTCTTTTCCCTGATCTGGAACCCAGGTGACAGCATGAATCTTGATGTGCCTGGTGGATGTTTGCTCACCACCTGAGGCTCAACTTCATCAACACTGAGCTGCTCTTCTTCTCAGGGGAGTAAATCTCCCATCCATGACCTCTCCATTACATTGACAAGTCTTGTGTCAGACCCAGGTGTTAAACTAAATGAAATAAGCTGTCCTTTGCTGCCAAGATCGCTGACAACCCCTTCCTGCAGATTCATTCTTTACAACATTGGAAGGATACATCCATTCCTAATCAAGGAGGCAGCACAGGTTCCAGTCCAGACTCTTGTCATCTCACTTCTGCAATGCAGTCCTGGTGTGCCTGTATCCATCTTCTGCAGCTCATCCAGAATACAGGAACCTGGCTGGTCTTTAACCCACCCAGGTCTTCCCACACTACACTGCTCCTCTACTCAAACCTGATTCAAAACACAGATAAAAAGGAAAAAAAACTTGTCAGTTCAAACAACTGTAATGAAGGTGCTTATTGGTGGGTTACACAAGAGTTCGTACTGCTATGTGTTAAGATGGAGCTGCGTAACAACCCACATGTAGCAACACAGCCTTCTTCAGACTGTGAGACACTGTGAATGGCTCAGGCCCATCCTACATCCACTATGCTCTGCTACTGCCAAATGGTATGTCACTCCCTCAGTGCAAGGATAGCACAGTTACCACTCAAGTAAATCACATCTTTCCTGATGCCCTGGCTGCACAATGGTGAAACAAGCTCCCCACTAACATCTGAAACTACACATCTCATGTCACAAACTTACATCTCATCTGTTCAGACTGCATCTTGGCCCATTAAAATACAAAAAAATAATAAAACCTCTCTCATTCATTTGTTTCTAAATGTAGCACTTGGAACATAAAGAAGCAGTTCAGCTTAATAAAATACACATAGCACTGATGTGATTGTGGCCTCAGGCACGTTGGACATTTCGAAATGGCTTCTGTGATGATGTCATGGCTTCAGTCGTCTACAAGACATCACATATCCATCTTCTTCCTCTCTCTGTGTATCTCCAGTCAGGTCTTCAGGATGGTAGCAGGGTGTGTAGGCGTGTCTGAGGACAGCGGCAGCAGACAGCAGCAGTCATGGAAGTGGAGGGCACTGCGGAGCCAGCCTTTGTGGACGTAGATCAGGGTCTGACTCTGGCCTGCATCGCCTTTCTGTGCCTGCTGCTGGTGGCAATGATCATCCGCTGTGCAAAGGTCATCATGGATCCCTACAGCGCGATCCCCACCTCCACCTGGGAGGAACAGCACCTGGATGACTGACACAACCATACATACATATGCACGCTGTGTGTGTTTCTCTAGGGAAGGATGCATGACAAACCAGAAAAGTCGTCACACAGAAAAAGAAAGGTTCTTCAAGAGTTCTGTAGTGAGGCAATGCTTGAAATGCATGAAATCTTAATGACTCCACAATACATTTCATTTTCAAAATTAAAAAAAAAAAGACAAAATAATTATTCAATATTTCCTAATTAAGAGTACCACTTTAGAGTATTTTGGTTAAAAAAGAGTATGTGTCTTTTCTTGGCACAGAACTTTTATTTGAATGCACTAAAAAAAAGCTACGGTACAAGACTGAAGAACCATTTTCTGATAGCATCTTTAAGTCTATATTTTGAAAAGGTTTGTTAAAGTACCTCAGAGCATTCTACTTTGGGAAAGATAGATAAACCATCTCTGATATATACAGTATACAGAACATTTTTGTTCAGAGTAGGGACATACATACAACCCAAGCATCAACATGAAACCTACACATCTGGTAAGATGAATATTAGAATCACAAAATGTAAATATTATTTTATCCACACATGGAGTGAGTAGGAGGGGAAAGAAAGTGGGGAGCTGCTGGGATTCTGTCTGCTGACAGAGCCATTGATGGACTATTGCAACTACAGAGTAAAGCACATAAACTTGGCTTCTTGTATCAACCTAGAGATGTCTTCAGGAGCCACGGGGCTGCCTTACATTCCTGTTGGACAAATAAATACAGTCAGTAATGGCAAGTGGGCGCCATCCTTGACTGACCGCACTTTCCCTTTAAGTCTGCACAGACTGGAATGACAAAGTAGCAGATTAACATAAATAAGAAAAGCCACAAAAGTTCTGTTCTGGGGCAATATAAGCAGGGTTTGCTGTTACAGAATGCACATGTTGGGAAATTGTATAAAAATACCCATGGTCTACACGAAGACAACCTATTGTGACAAAAAAAATAAAATAAAATAAAATTTGGCATTAACTGTTTGCCTAAGGTTTAGCAAAATTCCGGTTTATGACTACTGTGTTTGTTGTAGTGGTGGTCATCATTCTGCTCAGTAGTATTAACATATTCACCAAGTTCATTTCTAAACTCTGGGATTGTGGTGAATCATGATAAAGAATAATAAAATTATCATCCAGATTGTCTGTTAGCAACTTTGACCTATAGCACCATACTAACCTTATTGGTCTCAATAATTTACTTTAACTGTTTTCAACACAATTAAAACTCTGAACTATTTCTATTGTTCTATCAAAAGAAATGGTGACCAAAACTACACAAATAAGCCCTAAATTGTTAGAAACCAAAATCATCCCATATTGGACTGTTCAATCGAGTTAGCTGTCCTGTGTTGAGACTACACTGTACACATTAGCACTACTGTGTAAGAAATGAGCAGAATGATATACTGAGGTTGACAAGATAAGGGTTAGTGTACATTTGTTTTTGGTCCACACCACATATTCTAAAGTGTTGGAGCATGGAGCATGGATAGGGTATTCCACAATTTAAAAGAAACAAAGGAAATGTGGTCATGACCTGAGGTTAAATTGAGCAAAAGAAATAGTCTACCAGATTTTCATAGAACATGACAAGTTTAAAGGCACGCTCCATTGAGTTTGCATGTCAAAATCAGTTTGCTAGTAATGAGGAGTTCCAGTCAGCCTTTAAAAGCAGTATAGGGAACCACAGTTCAGATTCTTAACATTCAGAGTTGGCCCCTCCTCCTCGATGAAATAGCACAAACGTCTGGTATTATTGTCTCCCACCCCCACACCACGTGCACTGCTAGTGACTGGAGACTGCACACCACTGCCCAGATGCCAAGAAAAGTCCCAAACAGAGGACAGGCAAACAGAGATACCACCACACACTTCTAATGGGTCATAAGTGATGACAGGGGCTTTTGTATATCCTAATCATTCTGCCTTTAAAGAGATAACCTTGAATATTTTAATTTAAATGAAAAGTATCTGTTAAGTCAATGTCTATCACGATGATTGGTGATTATTGGTGTTTATAGAAACTGGGCCTGTAGCCCACTAATGTAAGCCTGCAACATATGCAGTATTACAACCCCTGTGTCAGTGGTGACCTTCCTGGAAAAAGCACAAGCGGCTCACAGTGAGGCTTTTAACAAGACTTTTAATGCAACAGACTCACTCTTCAAATCGTCTGTGTGTGAAGCAGTTTACTGTTTTTACTGGTGTCTGCAGTTACTATAGCTGAACAAGCAGACAAAAAAGATCAATCACTAGAGACAGTCAGAGAGTCAATCTGAAGTGACACGAAACACATCTGCAATTACAGATTATCACCATAGCTGCTATGAATGAATAACAAAATGACTCTTCAAGATTAAGTCATTATAATTTTTTTCCCCAAATTGATAATATCCTGTTATTTTTTTCCGATTTTTAAGCTTTAATCTCTGCTGCCTAAAAACACCCACACCATGCAGCCCTGTTGTACTGTTACAGACATGTCAGATCTGCCTGCAAACATGTAGCACAATGATGATGTCATCAAGGTTATCTCTAGTTGAGAATATAACTTTATAATAAAACAAATAACAAAGACATGGGTGGATTAACACTATTAAGTTGCATTATTGGCACAGTATCCTGTGTTCTTGGATCTTGACCCTTACCAGGGCTGAAAGTCAGGATGAGTGTCTACTGTTGTTCATGAAGGTGTGATACTTAATCACTGGAGTGTCCCTTTAAACCATACAAAATATCAGTGAAATATGGGGAGGCCTTCATCAGCCAATTTCATTGTAAACTACACAGACAGATTTATATGTTTTATAAAGTGTTAGGACTTTCCTGCAGGACTTGATTAACTTGTATTTGCTTGAGATTCTGTGTATGAATATACCTATTGAGCATTAGCGCTCAGACAATCTGTAGCCATTTAGCTTTTGACGTAGCAGTCACGCTTGGTTATGTGCTACTGCCACTGCATGTCCTCTCCTGTTGCTGAAAGAAATGTGCACACACACATACAGATACAGGAAAAACTGCAAAACAGACATCTCATGCTGTTCAATGCGTCATGGCTCATGGCAGTATGAACTATTACACCCAGACACCATTGCTTCTATGCATAAATCGGCCCTATTTGCTTTGCCTGTCTCAGCTATTAGTGTAGAACATGCTGACATGTTCTTCTTGCTGTTAACTGAATCTGTGTCTGACTTATGTATCTGCATAGACAGCATTTATCATGAATGAAATGACTGTCAGTTGCATGTTATAAAGTACCTATGCTTACAGTAAACCACAGAAGAGCCATTTACTACAATGCTGATCAGCCCTCAAGTCCCTCTACCTTAACTTCCTTGGACAAACACAAAAGATAGATAGATAGATAGATAGATAGATAGATAGATAGATAGATAGATAGATAGATAGATAGATAGATAGATAGATAGATAGATAGATAGATAGATAGATAGATAGATAGATAGATAGATAGATAGATAGATAGATAGATAGATAGATAGATAGATAGAATATACTTTATTAATCCCAAAGCTGGGAAATTACCGTGTAGCAGCAGCATTACACAATAACAATACAAGAGATAAAGAGAAAAAGAAAGAAGAAAAACCTAGACATCTCCACACAATATAAAAATGCAACAAAATGTATAGAAATGTATAAGTAGCAGCACTGTTTGTAGTGCAAAATAAATATAAGGTGCAGTGAACAGATATGCTACAATGAACAGTGTGTATTAAACAAAATCTATAAAGTGCATATAGACTGTGTTATGACCAGATTATTAGCTGTTATTGTACAGTGAGATGGCATGTGGCAGGAAAGATTTCCTGTATCTGTCTGAGAGAGATGAAGAAAGTTCCCTTGTTTATAAATCTCTCTCTTCATTCCCTTTTGACTTTGGCATACAATAAAATTCTGAATAAGAAATGATGATAATAAATAAGCCAACTTCTGGTCAGGAGTTAACGAGAACGGTCTGGTCTGCTGAGCCTCTTCCTGCTCTGTGAGTCGCATCCTGCTGGAGCTTCCACTGAGCTCCAGTCACTCATCTACAAAGGCAGGGGAGAGGAAAACGTTAACTTTACTGCTCCACAGCCCTGATCCTCCTGACCTGATTACTGTTTTGCAGGATTTTTGCCCATAGAGAACGAAGGGCTGGAAAGGAGAGAAAAATATACTTTAAATTTTTTGTGCTCTTGGTGTAGTCAGATTAAACTGAATATTTAACTGAATAAAGTGAAGATGAGATGATGGTTGGCTGAGGAAGCAGGCAGGCAGATGTGAAGCAATCCTGAAAAACAAGAGGAAAAACATCAGTACATACCTAACAAACATAAAGGAGTCGTTTTCAGGATCACTGCACTGTAGTGAACCTCTACCACAGTAGCTGAGTCAACTATCTGGTGCTGAAAGAGTGAACAGCCAAGAGTGAATACTGCAAGGCTGATAATAAGGGGGCAAGTGTAGTGGTAACCAGGAGCCAAAGCTGTGAGACTGAGGAGAGGAAGTGCCATGCCCACACCCTAACACACACACACACACACACACACACACACACACACACACACACACACAAATGCACTTTCATTGGACATTGCGACAACACCAGAGCCGTGACTGAGAAGCAATGTAGCTGTTTCCTTGATGCAGCTGGATCCAGTAGACATAAGGCTTGATGGAGCTGATACTCAGTGTTGCATCAACAGACTTTACTAGGCCTCTGACCAGTCACTAGGGGGCCAATAGTTAGCACATGAACAGATGAGTAGATGAGGGAAAAAAGACTGGACTACAGTACAATAAAGATGAATGTGAATCACAAAACTGCCAAACGTACCTGTCCTTTGTGTGCTTTATAATTGAACATAAATGAAACTGGAAGCTAACCTCACGTTATTTTGGACAGGTAATTGGGTCATTCAGTGCTTATCCATGAGGAACTGTCTGCCAGCCCTGAGGCCTTTTTCATCAACTTCTGTCTCACATAATAAGTGAAATGGTACAGAGATGAAAATCTCTACTCGTGCGTGTCAAGGGTGTATTCTGCACATTCGACCGTGCACAGGGCTTTGAAGGTCAAGTTCAAGGTATACAGGCATACAGTATATTATGATAATGAGGTCTACATTGTGAGAATGTAAAACAGTGATTTAATTTGCCTTGCATGTTAAATTGTGTCCTGTTTCTCTCTTGCCGTTAACCTTGGCTCTGTGCTGCCAGCCTTCTGTCTGCTTCAGCCCTGTTTCTATGAAAAGGTCGGCCTTCCTCTCATGTTGAGCATGCTTATGGGGGCACAGAGCACCGTTTACAGCATTCAGTATGCATCCGGGTGTGTGTGAGTGAGCCCTTCTAACATCTCTATGGCATTTACATCTTGCTTCAAACTCTGCATGAGTGAATATTTCACACCTGATCTTTGTACACTGCTGTGTCTGTGTGTCAGGGCAAGCAGCAATCAGTTATTCACATTTATGGAGAAATCCATCATCAATGTTATAACTAACATATACAACATATATATTGTATATACCTATAACTAAAGTAACACAATATGATTACAGTTTGTGATTACTATTGAGGAGTGCTCTGTATCAGACATAATCAGTCATTTAGTTTTAGTTTAAAGTTTGATAGATTTCAATGTAGGCCATACAAAGAGTTTAATTCATGAAACAGTGTAAACTGATAAATCATTTGCTGACTGTAAATGTTTTATTTAAGGTGATTAATTGTATTATTGCTAGTTAATAAATAAAAGTATTCAAAAGTATTATTGCTAGTTAATAAATAAAAGATGACAGTTTTGACAGTATGAGACAACTATGAGGATGTTTGATGACTGTAAGTGTAGTCCAAGATCCACCTCACTGTTTGTGCGTCTGTCTTTTTCTGTCAGGTATTTGAAAAGGCGAATTAAATGTCTCTACTAGCACTAAAATTAAGCATTGTAATAAATTATTTAAACTATGAAACATCAAAGTCAATCCTCCTTTTCATCTGAAGTGGTGGTCCGTTATGGGCTGTGTTACATCGGTTGCATTCAGTCTGACTGGCCTCTGATCACAGAGACACATAGAGAACATGTTGTTGTCAGATCCACAACTCAACTAGCTCACAGGAATGAGATGAAACACCAGTGTATAAAAGCAGCCAACTCTGTGTTCATGTTATTGATGTCATTGTTTTATATACAGGAAATGCGTGCTCTGCAGAACTTGTGCTCACAAGGTTGGACATTTGTGGCAGTTGGTGCTGGTCTGAGATTCAAAAGGCCTGCAGAGCCACAACTGCCGAGCAGTGGTGCGGTGCGCAGTCTAAGACCAGTTAACTGCATGCTTCGGTCCTGGCACCAAGACGTGGAGCATCGGCCAAGAGCACTGAGTGAAGACAGTGAGGACTGGCTGAACTCCTGTCCTGCTGAAACTGTCAAAGTGGGTATGTGTGTGGACTTTTGTTTTCTGTGTTTTCTTGTGCCATTCCACCCTCTGGTCACCCTCGGGAACAAAAAAAACTTGTGGCACAATCTGACGACAAAACAATTGAACTTAATGAAACCTTGTTTCCCAAAATTGCTTTATCCAACATAATGCAGAGGGAATAACATTCTCTGGAGACATTTTGGTGCAGTGCAAGAAGTGTGGCGTTCTCACGTTGTAATTACATTAGCCTCCTGTCCAATAAAATCGCCCTGCAGTCACCCATGTAAAAGACGTGATGTCACAATTCCGATGCGGGTAATGGAGGAATATTGAACACTCCTCTGAACTTGAACAGAGTGTAACTTGATTTGACAGAGGCCCATTTGTTCCATTATAGACCCAAATTGCTCAGTAGATCAGACGTTTGGAGCTGACCTGAGTTTTTAAATAAAAAATGACCAAATACATTTCAGCAACATTTTCATTATATATAATAATCAGTGTTTAATTATCATAGTAATATTTCATTATGCACAGTACAGTACTGCAGTACTACTTCACAAATCACCTTATCTGTATCTTCCTAAAGGAAAAGATGGAGGTATATTATGCTGGGTCTTCTGTCCATAAAACTATGTGCAACTCATTTTGCATTCAGATGACAAATGCTGCATTTCACTGGTGGTTACTGTTTGATTTGCCAATAAATATGTAAGCTTGACAGGGCTCTTACACTTTTACCATGAGGAAACTGTTGTGATTCTTGGGGGGTGACAATGGGACTGTTCATCAGAGGAGAAGTCAGGAGCACTGCAGCTGCTGCAACACAGGCCATAACTGATCAACGCTTCAGATGAAAATGAGAATTGATTTTGATGTTCTGCAGTATAAATGATGTATTACATCCTAAACTTTTACTGTTGGCAGAGACATATTTAATTTTCCTTTTCAACAACGTGAGAGAAAAATGTGAAACAATAAATGACTCATAAACAAAAAGATGACTAGATTTATTTATTTATTTATTCTCCTACACTCTTTGTTTATTGCCAAACAATCCTTGTTCAATAATACAAAACTGTTCAGTGTACAATTAATCAGCCCACAGTGCACTTTGTATTTTTGTCATATGACTCAGTCCATCTAAAATACTGTCCATTTCCCTCTGGTACTTCAATGTGGGTACAGTGGAAGGAAACCAGCCTGTGGGAAATGTGGGAGTAACAGTTGGGAGTGTTAGAGAGGAGGACAAATGCATTATACTGTAAATAACTTCATAAATACTGGGTACCTAACACAGTCACCATCAGGAGCACCAGGAGTGTTTTCGATGGGCCACTTGACAATTGGGCCAGATGTAATTGTTAAACATGCTCAACATTCACACTTGTTGTGTCACTTTGTGAACCAACCAGTCACATTAGTACTTATTATTAATGCATTAGAGACTAACAACCAACGTAGAACAAGTTTCTCCCACAAGGATTAAATGAAGGAACAAAATGTGCAGAAATGGTCAGTGTTGATTGTGTATTTCTGCTGTATTGTCCAATGTCAATCAAACTTATATTAGTGGTATATAATTTACTACTATATGAACTCGTATGAATAAACTAACATTATAGAAGTGATATATGTTTATTATACTAACAATATACCTTTAATTTCATATTGTGATATTATACTGTGACCATCAGTCATCCAGATGGAGGGTAATTCATCTGCACTCCTCCTCAGAGCAACATGTTCTTCTTGTTTTATTTTATGTATTTGTATGTATCAAGTTATTGTTATAAAAAATGTTCAGTAATGATAGATTACATAAAATGTGGTGTGGGTTGTGTGCGTGATGGTGTCTCTCTAGGGGAGTTTTGGTGGGCAGTATGAGTCAAAGGTCTTTCATTCCCAGTCCATCCCTGGTACATAGATTACAGGTACACAGAGTACAGTACTGCTGAACAGAGACTTGAGACTTGTTCATTCTTTTTCCAGTTGCCCTTCCTCTTTGTTTTCCTGTTCTTTTTCTTCTTTTTCTCCTTTGGTGAAGATGCTGGTGATGCTGAGGTGGAGGACAAGAAAGACACTGCCACACTGCCAAAAAAAGGCCCAATAGAAATAGAAAATAATAGAAAATATTTGTAATTTTTAGGTTCAGTAGAGTTTACTTTAAACTGCCCTAAATTTCCCCCACATATACAACATGCTAACATTATTAGCTGAAGACTGTTGCATTTTACTTTGCAGAAATTATCAGTGACTTTACTTATCGCCTATCAAATTACATTTATTTTTTATACTTTTTCTCACTCATTGCCGATTTAAGTCACTGCATCCCCCAACAGAGGAGCACAGTTAAATTTCTGCCTGTCTGCATGATTTTTCAGCCCGAAAGTGTTGAAACAGAGAAACTGATCCTGCTCAAAGGACAACAAGATAACAGAAGTCTTCGGCTGACCAGCAAAGACTGCTGATTGGTTACTCTGCTCTACAACAGATCACCTGACTGGCTCCATTTAGTCTCAATCAGCCAGTTAAAACTAAAGCGTTGCTTTAATAATTTATTGAATATTTTGGTTTTGTGCATTAACATTAATATGAATTTTTGCAGTGGAACATGTGCTAAGTGATTATTAATGAATGCTGGCTCGTAGGAGTGAGTGGACAGTGTGTGTTAACAACACCCACCCTCTTGATAGAAAGGTGACTGCAGCATATAGCGCTCCCAGGTATGAAGCTGTAGAGTTTTAGACAAAAAGTAAAAGTATTTAGGATATTCATTTGGTCCTACTGCATGGTGACATACTGGCCTGTTCCTCCACTCTGGTATAACTGATCCATTGCATTGTGTGTGGATCATGGAAAATAAACAACCGCAAAATAAGGAAAAGTTGTGGCTCATTGTTGGCTCATGCCCGTCAAATATGAGCACATATCCTGTAAAACCAGGAAAGAGGAAATCTTTTTTTACAGGAGAACATTAACCCTTTCTTTGCCACTAACTGTATTTATTGTGCTAATGCAGTATTTTCATGTTCAGTGAGCTAATCTGTGAGTGAGAACATTTCAGATTTGTTTGCTTCTTTTCATGGGCTACGCAAGCCTGTGAGCGGGTGTGTGCTTCGGTTTGCACATTCTGAGTTATATACTGCATTATGTTGGTGTTTTGTTCTTGGATGACAGTGCAAGCCTGTCATAGCTGTGCAGTTGAGGACGTTTTTTCTTCTTCTCCGGCCCACTCACTATCAGGAGCTGCAGTGCTGCACAAGCATGCCTGCCAGGGGCAGAATTTAGTTAAGACCCAAAGTATGTACCCATTTCTTAACCTTAATCCAAATCACACCATGAAGTAGATGTCACTGGAGTGTGGGTACAGCTGGCCTGCTGAAGGCCCACCTGTAAAAAAATATGGTTACAACTCCATGAGAAAAGGGCAAAAGTATTTGATTTTAGTGCATATCATTCATTAGTTTACATTTTAGCAGCACATAACAACTGAGGAATGCCATATTTACCTAATATGGATGACAGAATGTCTTTGTTTATTTCCTGCTGTTCAACTCTGTTTATCACTGTACAGGGTACAGTGCATCCGGAAAGTATTCACAACGCTTCACTTTTTTCACATTCCTTGAGATGTTTCCTCAGTTTAATTGGAGTCCACCTGTACAATTACAGTCTTGAGGAAGGGAAGGGGAAGGGTACAGAAAACATTCTGCTGCTTTGAAGGTCCCAATGAGCACAGTGGCCTCCATCATCCATAAATGGAAGCAGTTCAGGAAACACCAGGACTCTTCCTAGAGCTGGCCGGCCGTCTAAACTGAGCGATCGGGGGAAAAGGGAAAAGTCAGGGAGGTGACCAAGAACCTGATGGTTCACTCTGTCAGAGCTCCAGCGTACCTCTGTAGAGAGAGGAGAACCTTCCAGAAGGACAACCATCTCTGCAGCAATCCACCAATCAGGCCTGTATGGTAGAGTGGCCAGACGGAAGCCACTCCTGAAGTAAAAGGCACATGGCAGCCCGCCTGGAGTTTGCCAAAATGCACCTGAAGGACTCTCAGACCATGAGAAACAAAATTCTCTGGTCTGATGAGACAAAGATTGAACTCTTTGGCGTTAATGCGTTAATGCCAGGCGTCATGTTTGGAGGAAACCAGGCACCGCTCATCACCAGGCCAATAACCATCCCTACAGTGAAGCATGGTGGTGGCAGCATCATGCTGTGGGGATGTTTTTCAGCGGCAGGAACTGGGAGACTAGTCAGGATAGAGGGAAAGATGAATGCAGCAATGTACAGAGACATCCTGGATGAAAACGCTCCTGAGCGCTCTTGACCTCAGACTGGGGCGACGGTTCATCTTTCAGCAGGACAACGACCCTAAGCACACAGCCAAGATAACAAAGGAGTGGCTTCAGGACAACTCTGTGAATGTCCTTGAGCAGCCAGAGCCCAGACTTGAATCTGATTGAACATCTCTGGAGAGATCTGAAAATGGCTGTGCACCGACGCTTCCCATCCAACCTGATGGAGCTTGAGAGGTGCTGCAAAGAGGAATGGGCGAAACTGCCCAAAGATAGGTGTGCCAAGCTTGTGGCATCATATTCAAAAAGACTTGAGGCTGTAATTGCTGCCAAAGGTGCATCAACAAAGTATTGAGCAAAGGCTGTGAATACTTATGTACATGTAATTTCTTAATTTTTTTTAAATTTTTAATAAATTTACAAGAAATCTCAAAAAAACTTTTTTCATGTTGTCATTATGTGGTATTGTGTGTAGAATTTTGAGGAAGAACATGAATTTAATCCATTTTGGAATAAGAGTGTAACATAATGAAATGTGGAAAAAGTGAAGCGTTGTACTAATACTTTCCGGATGCACTGTAGGTATAGCACAGGAAAAGCGTCCGAATTAGGCCTGTTAAGAAGTCTGCAGAGACTAAATCTAAATCTAAATGATACACCAGAGCTGGGAAGTGAGAGGCCGGTAATGGGAGATAGATAGATAGAACTTTAAAAAAATACAAGGTGCTTCACAGACAGGTTAAAAACACAGTGCAGAAATCAAGACTGTTAAGACAGAGATTAGGCAGTCCTGCAAAGACTTTAGGAGATGAGAAGCTGTCTATTCATTCAAACAAGATGGTACGTCATGCAGCTTCCATTAATTGAAATTAATTACTAAATTAATTAATTTAAAACTTTCCAATTAATTCCATTCATTGTAAGAGCAACACTGACATGCAGCAAAACCTTACACCAAACACAAGAAGCAGGGACAGTAAAATGATCTACAATACAGTGGTCCATTTGGTCAACTTGTGATTGTGTGAGCACACTGAAATGTCACCAGAACCTTCATTTGGATACACAGATACACACACACACACACACACACACACACACACACACACACACATTTCACACATTTCCACGTTCCCCTCTGTAACGCCAGAATGTACTGGCCTGTCAGATGTCTGGCTAACCCTGCACCAATGAGGCTGAGAAAACCTCTCCCTCCAATGTGACAAAACCACAGTGACTCAGGAACCTCGCTGTTGTTATCTCAGAGATCTATCACTAAAATCTAAATCTAAATCTACCACATTTGGCACTTGGTGGATGTTAAGTTAGTACCCTTTGTGGTAGTGCGTGTGTGCCCTTGTACTGTTGTGGCTTTTAAATCATAATGTTACAGTGGTACAATGGAGGACTCAGTGGTCAATGATTGTCAGCCATCAGCCCAACCCTATCATGAATATACCTTCATCTGAAAGGTCCAGCTTTGGTGATTCTGTCTGAAATTAAAAACATCTGTCACAGCTGTCAATCTGCCCTAGAGCAAACAAAGGCTGTTTATTGATGATACCCACAGACCCTCACACAACAACTGAGCCAAAGCTGTTTTGCAAAAAACAATGAGGGTAAGGCAAGGCTGATTATGACAGGTTAAGAACACAGTGCAGAAATCAAGACTGTTAAGACAGAGATTAGGCAGTCCTGCAAAGACTTTAGGATGTTAAGGTTATTGGGTTTAACAGAGAAGTACAGCTGAGTGTCATCGGCATAACAATGATACGAACTACCACTAGTGGAGTTAAGTAGGTTGCCTAGAGGAAGCATATATAGGAAAAAAAGGATAGGATAAGAATTGATCCTGAACAATTGAACCATGTGTATCCACAGAACTCCTAATTGAAGAGGGTGGACACATATACTGGAAGTAATTTGTGATTAATATGTATAAATCCACTTACTTATTAATATTAAGTATTATTAATATTAAATTCACCCTCCAAAAATGGTTCTGGTCATAGGCCTACACATTTGTGATCTTACTACAGTTATTTTTCATTTTCGGGCCTATTGCCTACCTCAAGCGCTCTGAAATGCTAATGTAAAAAAAAGAAAAAAATATATATTGATATGATATTAATATTTATATATTATATATAATACATTTATATTTTTTTAAACCTTTATGCATCCAACAGGTCTAAACTGAACTGTCTATAGAAGGATTTGTATTAAGTAGACCCCGGCTGTCTGAGAGACAATCTTTTTTCCCAACAACAGATCTCTTGTGGGAGTCTCATCCTGGTAGAAACTGTCAGAGAAGCACCAAGCTCAGGGCTCACACCAACTTTAAAGGCAATTCATTTCATTTTCTCTGAAAGTTAAACTAAACAGGCCCACGTTTAGTGCTATTTGTTTAAGTACTGCATGTCACTCAATGCATGAGTGAACATTGTGAATCAGTCAGCACACTGCCATACGTTTTTGTTGGCTCTCCTGCCTGACCTGGATCTTTCAGCACTTAAAGATATATATATAAATTCCGTCCAAATTATGTGAACTGTGAAGATTCTCCCTATTCAGGTGGAGAAAAAAAAAGTGGTGGAGGGCTGATAATATTTTAGACATAGTGATTCTGCTTAATGAGTCATTATCAGAGTGCGTGTGTGTGTGTTAATGACTGAGCAGGTGGAATTCCTGCTGTGAAGCTGGCTCCCTGCAGGCTGAGAAGGTTAACAGGGGCAGAGGAGAGAGTGGGGCGGATTCAGAGATAAAAGCAGGGATTAAACTCAGTGAACTGGTAAAATATCAAGAGTAGTTGAATCCTGTCAGATGAGCCCGCTCACTCTGGGTTACACTGTCTGCTGTAATTAGGTTTATCTCATCCAACTAGAGATGGGGAAGAACATTGATTTCTTTGATGCATAGCAACAACATACATACATCACACACCATAGCTAATGCTAACATCTAAGCCAGTTTATTGACAGTAAAAAAAATACTAAATATAGTATTTTGGTTGAATTCTATTTTTTTGAGGGAATCTTTTCAGAAGTTATGACCTTTGTGACAATTTTATTAAGTTTTTTGTCCATTTGTCCACACTCCCTCTTAATTTATGCTCTTTATTCACTTTTTTTTGACAATGCAAGACAGTTCAACAGTTCATTTGCACAGGGGATGCCAATCAAGTAAGGGATTCTTTAAGCTGCACAAAACACACTCATTATTAATGGATCAAACGACTGTGCAAGGTGAAGTTGAACCTCTTGTAGTGTTGAATGCATATAAAATTATCGCTGCACTCTGCAACTCCTCACAGCACCCGATAGCTTTGTAGCACCTTTCAACTCATTGTTTTGATTTTATAGACATGCATCAAACAGCAGACAGGTAAAGTTAGAGACTATCCTGTGAACATATTTGGAACATACAGTAGCTAAAGAGCCAGATTTTAGAGCTACTGTGAAAGAAAAGTGAGAACTGAATATACTGTATATTCATCAGAAATAGACTCCAAATGAATTCTTATTGTACTCTGAGCTCATTTACATTTTGCCACTGCATGTGTCTTTGGCCAATTACCAAGATGCTTTGAGACAGATTGAAATCCAGTCACCTCTTTGAGAGATATTGAAAAGATGTAAATTCATCAAATTACCTGTTGTTCCACAGCCAAAGACACATCCAATGCCAACTCAGTCTTTAAACAGAGACAGAGATTACAATCTCCTTCCATACAACCACCTGCTATCACATGACCAAAGTTCATTACTGAACTCCATGATGACAGCAGCTTGCACTAATTGATGGGGTTGAGGCTCAAATGTACATATTGGAAGGGCTGCATGGATGACATCCAACAGTACAAAGGAGTGACAGAGTATCTCCTGAGGACAGAAAGGTGAACTAAGTAAACGGTTAGGCTTACTATATGGTATGGCAGGTCTGCTTATTGTAGGAACAAGTACTGATTTGTATTAAAAACGAAGGGCTGAAATATTTGACTGTGGTCTAGCATTATGTGTCAATCATTATTATTAGTAGCACTGCCACAATTATATTCAAATGAAAGATCAATGTCAAATATTACACCCAGGTTCAGGTTACAGGTTTGATGTTTCTAGACAGGGAACCAAGATGTTTTTTTGTAAAATGTGGATAGACTTTGGAGGACCAAAATCATATTTTCAGATTTGTCTTCATTTAGCTGGGGAAAGACAGACAAGAAAATAATCAATGGAAATACATTTTTTTAATAGGACATACATTTGTGTATCATTGTATAACAATAATAAAGAATTTTGTGTTTATGTACAATATTTCTCAGTAGCAACATGTAGACACAAAACAACAGGGGGCCAAGGAAGGAGGCTTGGGGAACACCAGAGGAGGAGACATCACTGACAACTAGTGAAACAGTTCAGTTTCCTGAATAATATTTTAATCAATTCAATTAAATAAAATGATCAACTACTACATATATACTGTATATTTAATTCAATGCTGAGATCGAGAAGATTTAAAATCAAGATTGTTAGCAGCTACATGTCAGATAATCGTTACATCTGAGAGAAAATGTGTTTACAGCAGCAGCTCTTGAGGCAGAAGATCCAGCTGCCTATTTGAAATGGCTGAGCACATGTTTGACAAACTAAAGGGCGACAGCTAACAACTCTGTCAGAAAACTAGATATTTCCACTGTGTGTGTCCGTGAGTTTCATTTAGCCGCCATCTCTTTAATCTGACTGACAGAGAACCCGAAGTTACATCAACTTTTGTCAGGTTCTGCTTCAAAATGACTTTAAAATAATAAGCAGTAGAATAAGATCAATCTGATGTAGCTAAATGATGAAACATAAACTGATCTGTGTTACAATATTTTAAAGTGAGTGAAGAAATAATGAAATAATAATAACTGTGTTGCAAAATACTTTTCCCCTAAAAAATCAGTTCAAATTCAAATAAACATCAGAAATATGTGTTATAGATTCCACATATACAGTGGAGCAAAAAAGTATTTAGTCAGCCACCAATTGTGCAAGTTCTCCCACTTAAAAAGATGAGAGAGGCCTGTAATTTTCATCATAGGTACACTTCAACTATGAGAGACAGAATGGGGGGAAAGAATCCAGGAAATCACATTGTAGGATTTTTAATGAATTAATTGGTAAATTCCTCAGTAAAATAAGTATTTGGTCACCTACAAACAAACCTGTAACTTCTTCTTTAAGAGGCTCCTCTGTCCTCCACTCGTTACCTGTATTAATGGCACCTGTTTGAACTCGTTATCAGTATAAAAGACACCTGTCCACAACCTCAAACAGTCAGACTCCAAACTCCACTATGGCCAAGACCAAAGAGCTGTCAAAGGACACCAGAAACAAAATTGTAGACCTGCACCAGGCTGGGAAGACTGAATCTGCAATAGGTAAGCAGCTTGGTGTGAAGAAATCAACTGTGGGAGCAATTATTAGAATAATGGAAGACATACAAGACCACTGATAATCTCCCTCGATCTGGGGCTCCACGCAAGATCTCACCCCGTGGGGTCAAAATGATCACGAGAACGGTGAGCAAAAATCCCAGAACCACACGGGGGGACCTAGTGAATGACCTGCAGAGAGCTGGGACCAAAGTAACAAAGGCTACCATCAGTAACACACTACGCCGCCAGGGACTCAAATCCTGCAGTGCCAGACGTGTCCCCCTGCTTAAGCCAGTACATGTCCAGGCCCATCTGAAGTTTGCTAGAGAGCATTTGGATGATCCAGAAGAGGATTGGGAGAATGTCATATGGTCAGATGAAACCAAAATAGAACTTCTTTGGTAAAAACTCAACTTGTTGTGTTTGGAGGAGAAAGAATGCTGAGTTGCATCCAAAGAACACTAAGAAGCATTTCAAGGTCCTGGAGTGGCCTAGCCAGTCTCCAGATCTCAACCCCATAGAAAATCTTTGGAGGGAGTTGAAAGTCCATGTTGCCCAGCGACAGCCCCAAAACATCACTGCTCTAGAGGAGATCTGCATGGAGGAATGGGCCAAAATACCAGCAACAGTGTGTGAAAACCTTGTGAAGACTTACCAGAAAACGTTTGACCTCTGTCATTGCCAACAAAGGGTATATAACAAAGTATTGAGATGAACTTTTGTTATTGACCAAATACTTATTTTCCACCATAATTTGCAAATAAATTATTTAAAAATCAGACCATGTGATTTTTTTTTTTTGGATTTTTTTTTCTCATTCTGTCTCATAGTTGAGGTATACCTATGATGAAAATTACAGGCCTCCTCATCTTTTAAGTGGGAGAACTTGCACAATTGGTGGCTGACTAAATACTTTTTTGCCCCACTGTATATTGCCACATATATAGTGGTGAGCTCACTGGCTGAACTTTGAGAGACTCTTGATCTGACAGCAGGGTTCTGCAGACAACTTGTTAGCCAGCAGCTACACAAACCAGCAGAGGAAAACCACAAAAGACCACCAACAGACCTCGAGGAGCCTCCAGATAAAAGGTCCTGCAACTCTAAGAGGAGCTCCACCTCTGGACCCCAGCGTGGAGGACCCCAGGCTGCCCAACAGTGGGTGAGTAGTCCACCCCAAACACTCAGATGCCTTCTGGGGAGGTTGCCTCTAATAATGCTGGAAAATACAGGAATTCACTTAGTGACAGACTAGTGAGTGGTCTTGGTGTATCTGTTGGCAAAATCTCCCTCAGCCCTGATGATTCATCTTTACTGAACTACTTTGGCCTGTTTTTTCCTGTTTCTGTTCTTTTCATCTCTTGAACAGGCTCAGGAAAGACAGAGGAGGATGAGCAGACAGGTGGTACAGCAGGCCAGGAACCGCAGACTACTTGAAGGTCGTCTTCATCCTGCACATGCTCCCTTAGGTACCACCCACCACCACTGCCCAGGAAGTGATGGCACAGGTAATGGGGTCAGCAGGTACAGAATAATTAGTGGTTATTCCACTGCCACTCAGACATGTTCTAAATCTTTCTGAATTGAATGAACTTTTTCTACTCCTTTGAAAAACAAACAGGTAAAAAACAAACAAAAGAAAAAAACCCTGTAGAAACAATAGTGAGAAGTTCAGGATATAAATAAAGTTCAGGTTATAGACAAGTACTGATTTTTTTTTTTTTTTTTTATTTCTCATTTCTTATGAATTGCCCCACCTTCTCAACCAGAAAAAAAGAGAAATAATGCAGGCAAAGAACTGTTAAGTGTAGTACATTTGTTAGGATTTAGATAAGTAATAACAGGTCCAACTTTTTTTTTTTTTTAAGCTTGCTTAAAAACTACACTTGAAAATAGACATTTTCAAAAGAAAAAAAAAAGAAGAAAAAAGAGTTTTAAGAGGATCTTGTTGTATTATTAGACTAATGACTAAACCCTCTCAGAGCCCTTTAATTTTCTACTTTTGGGACTATTAAAAGTTGATTTTAAATGTAGTTTAAATTCAACTAAACATGTAGAAAAGGATCCATTATGCATCAGCAATGGTTTGTCAGAGAATGAAAACACTGGTGGTAATTTTTTTTTAAAAAAAGTTTCAGCAACTAACAGGAGAGATGGAAAGATATAATGTAAAAGAATAATGAGGTAACAATCTGAGAACTTAAAGTAAGAATTTGTACTATTGCTCTTTTCTAATTAACAGGTACCTCTTGTATTATTAGAGTACATTATGAGCTACTGAGCAACATTTGATCTGAATTAGAGAGCTTATGTTGTAACGGTACATGATCATCTCCGAGAGCTATGCAGCTCATGAATAAGCATCTACCCTCATCGCTTGCTGGTGAGTCAGCTGAGACTGTCCTCCACGCTGTGATATTGTGTGTTGAGAGACACTATAGAGATGTTGTGTATAGGCATGTGGTTTTGGCATTAGGTCTGCTCTCTTAGTTAGACATTAGAGGGGAGTGCAGAGTCGCAACATGTCATGTAACTTAAAATATGTACATTCAACAACAGTGACCCTCTGCCCCCCCACAATGGGGAGGGACTCCACAGTCCTCCTGGTCCAGTGATGATGCAGTCAACAAGGGACTGCACTACATCGTGCAACACCTCAACTTTCCAGGGACACATGCACGTGTTATACACTTCAGCTCGGTGTTCAACTCCTGTCAACTGTTCAACGCCATCATCCCTCACATCCTCTTTGTAGCATCCTTTGAATAAGTCAGATCCTTCCCCAAACTTAACCACCTCACTGCTCACTCACCTCCCATCTGCTCTTCTGCTTTAGGAGAGGATAAGAACGAACAATGCATTCATTTTGCATCATTTCAACAATTCATTTTGTCATTTCATTTGGGGAATTTGTTGCAAAAATGTAAACACATGAAACAATGTTACTGCTCTCCTGAAATGCAGGAAATATATGAAACAGTGGAAATTTCTTCTATTGATCACAACTGCATGGGTCATGCATTCTTTGTCTTTATTTCTCATGTATATTTATTTCATGTACATTTATTACACTTATTTGAAGTAATGGAACATCTTTGCTATTTACTGAATTTTATTGACTGTTTCCAAATAGGCTACAGTGCAGCTGCTCAGCGCTTCAACACTTGACTGCTCAAATTAAATCACTGTTCTGTGTATAATGAGACTGTACAGTACAGTATATAAAATATAGCTTACTCTCAAGGGGCCATTACGTGACCGGCCATTATCAATCCATTATCAGTCTTGATAAGGCATCTTCAACCACATGTGCTTTCCATGTGTGCATTCGTTTTCTGTCTCCATCTCTGGCAGTCTATTCATTTGTTATTTTTCATTGAAAGAAAATGATTGATTTTTTTCTGTCATGATTTCAGTGTACACGACACCCTCAGGTGGCCAGTTAGAAGCAAAGTATCATGAGAGTAAAGAAAATAGGATTACCATAGTTTAAATTGTTTTACACGTCACTGTTAATGACTTGGCATGTAGATGCATGTAGATGTTCAGAATAGACCAAAATACAAAATGGCAAATCAGACATCAACATTTAGAGAAAGACAGGTAGGCACAGCAAGACAAACAGAGCCACCCTCACCCAGGCCACCCAGCCACGGTTAATCTGACCACAACATGTCGCTGCACTTACCTTATAGCCTTCTGATGATCCACAGCCATGCGTGGTCCTGTGGTGAGCAGAGTGTGGCCGCTCAACTGAGCAAGCAGCCAGCGAATCTCCTTCTTCCCACCTTGGTGGATACACCTTAGACACCGCTCCATCAGCTCCTGACTTCTGGGACTTTTTCTCAGTCTGATCTCAGTCTGATCTCATTGTTGCATCATGTGGCCAAAAACAAGACAAGCAAAATCAAACAAACACATTACAACTACCAACTGTACTTACAGTACTGGCCATAGGGGCAATAATGACCCCTTTATGACTTTATGCACCAGTATGAGGAGGAAGAAGATGCTGCACTCAAAAACTCAATGGAGCCACACAGTGGTCAGATTTATGCTTTGGTCAAAGTGTTTTCAGCCTGTATATTTTTGTTTTATAAGAGAAAAGACTCAAAGTACACAGATTAAGTTGCTGCTTTGGCAATGGACAGTGTGCCTGTAAACTCCTCCACCTCTGATTTAGTGCTCACTTGTTTCCCAAAGCTTTTTAATGAGAAGCATCGGGGACAGTCTCTGATGTAGTGGAAGGCACTGCAGCAAATACAGCTGCAAGAATGCATTAGGAACACACACACACAGCTGTCAACTTACTGAGAAAATACAGCAATAAAACTCACATTTAGAGCGCTGATGACTTTTAGTAAGTTAATTTGTAAGTTCATCCAGTGCATTAGCACATCAGCATCCATAATGCAGATGGTTCAGAGAGCCAAGACACTGTGAAAGATACAGCCTCTGCTGCCACAGTAGAGATGCTTTTATTTTGTGTTATTTTTTACATCTTGTCTATTTAAATGTGAATGAGCTTGTTGGCTTGTGTCTGCATAATTATAGCAGCATGAGTAGTCGGTTGTCAGTAGATTTATTGATCAGCTTGTTGATCAATCAAAGATGGTTCAATTGTGTAGTCTTGTGATCTATTAAAAATATCCTCTTGGTCATGATATTTTCCTTCAGATATTATTATTTTTTCAGTAGAATTGTTGTTGCAGTAAATGTCATTCTATTTCAATTATTATATACATTTTTGTTGATGTTCCTTTTTTGCATGGATTTCTGTCTACTAACATCTCCTGCCCTTATAAAGGGTGAGGGCATTGCAAATACAGTTGTTGGGGACTATTTTTAACTGTGGATTAATCCACATTTGGTACTTCTGTGAGTATCTCAAGGAGCAGGTTGGAGTGTGTGGGACTGTGTGTTCATGGTGATGAGGGAACATGTCACTCAGTGACTGCATCGTATCATTTGCTCCAGATTATATTGCAGATTATGGATGACTGCTTCCACCCCTTTTGAAATGCTGCAGTCCATCAATACCTCACTCCACAAGCACAGTTTCCTCTCAGCTGTAGCTGGCCTCATCAACCACCCACCCACCCCCCCCGCACTGACTCTAGCTCATCCAGCATGCAGCCACCCAGCTGGTCTTCAGTTCTCCCCACAATGGTGGAAAGAGCTCAGGACAGCAGAAACTGTACAAATCTTCCACAGAATGAAAACTCATGTTCAGACTGAACCTCGGCCAATTAATAAGAAAACAACAAAAGAAAAGAAGAAACTCCCCCTCTCTCTCTTATTGGTTCTGTAGCACCTGATGTAGTTCAACATCATGTTGAAGTTGATCCACTTACATGACTCTTGCAGATTTTTGCATTATATGCACTTTGCATATAATAATAATTACTTTGGATGGATACATCAGCCAAATAAATGTAATGTATATACCCGCAGATTAAATGTATAAATAATGGATGGAATAATGGTAATGTACATTAATTTTAAGTGCCCACATCTAAATATTGCATTCTGTTTTATTTTTATGACTGCTTATCACTTATCTTTTCTTGACTTTGTATATTTTGCACTACAACACTAAGGCAAATTCACTGTAAAGGGAAACCTACTTGGCAATACACCTGTTTCTGGTTCCTGGCTTTCTGTGAAACAGTGTGGCCCGTTGATGTGGTTTAATAGAGGCTGGACAACAATAGAGCTCTATGGAACTCATGAATAAGATGTATCAGGCTTTGGTGTCTGTGCATTAGGTTTGTTGAGAAAAACAATCAACATCATTTCAGGAAAAAAATCTGAATGTAGACCACAGACATCTGATGGGCACAGTGAGGTGATGTGAAAATAAAACACACAGAGTCTATGAGATTAAATGGATGATTTTACTATAAATCAGGAGCAAACAAACATAAAACATCAATAACACTGATCTTGGTACAGCAGTAACACTGAGACATGACTCTGGATGGATGAATAAGGCAGATTTCATCAACAAGGCCACTGTACAACTCCAAAGCAGACTGATGATACTGTAAATGTGTACATTTGTGTCTTCTAACATTTATGCTCCATAAATAACTGTGAGCATGTTTCAGTGCTGCAGGGCAGGGAGGATGATTCCCATACAGGGTCCGAAGCCCACCCTGTATCCATCTCCTTGACAGTGACCTAGACATAGAAAGAGATTAACCATTATTGTAGTTACATGTAAGAATATCAGAACACAGACAGTGTTTAATCAGCAGCCGCATCATTATTTGGAATTATTTTGGGCATCATATGTAGATCTGTATGTATATTTATATTTACAGTAGAGACATGGCAAGAAATGAGGGGACAGAGATGGGGAATGATAAGTAGGGCTTGGCACAGCCCAGCTAGAGCAAACAGACCAGGGCCCGTGGAGAACCCCAGCACTATTCACTACTGTGTTTTAATGGCAGGTCTGGAAAGGCTTTGTTGAGGTTGGCTGTTGTAATTTTCTTATTTAACATTTTCTTTCTGTTCTGAAAGTAAGGGAGGTTGGATGCTGCTGTAAAAGAGAAGTGCAGAAATCTGAAGCTGTGAAATTAATTTCAAATTAATAATGTGTGAAAGACATTTTTTAATAAGAAGCACTCAGAAAGTTTCCAGTGAAATATCCAGGTCTAGTCTAACCTGTGATGGTGACTTCATCTCCGTCCTTCAGGAATGTTCTGGTTTCTCCTCCTCCCAGATCAATATTCTTTGACCCCCTCCATGACAGCTCCAGCATGGAGCCAAAGCTCTCTGGATCCTGTCGAGATATCATACACACAATATGACCATTGTACCTTACAAATGTACTGCACATGTAAAACACAAGACAGAGAAGCAGACAAACAGTCTCTCTTATAGCTAATCTGTTAACGATAATACATCATCTAACATGGAAAGCTCATTTATTCTTCAGACTAGGTCAGACTTAATGAGCATTAAATGTTAACCAGAGAGCCTCTGGGTAGCTTTTGGCCATGTCCGATAGAATATGTTTTCTCATACATATAATAAAAATAATCATCTTTATTTAGTTTTATCAAGCACTGAACACATTACAGATACTCACAGGTCCACTGATGGTACCAGAAGCCAGCAGGTCTCCTGGTCTCACGTTGCAGCCGTTGACTGTGTGATGGGCGAGCTGCTGCTTCATGGTCCAGTACATGTACTACAAACAGAGAGAAAATAGAAGAATATGAGTGAAGAGAGACAGACTATATTACTATAAGATGCTGGTTGACCAGTGACACAAAACTCACAAGACAAACAGAGCCCTAATTTAACTCTATGTGGTCCTCAAAACATTGTTTAGGATTTAGAAAAATCTAAATGTTCTTTCAACCTATTTTCAGTACTATTTCCCTCAAGTAAAGCTTCCTAATTGAGAATATAGATGATAAAACTAATGTTAATGTTACAGATGTAAATAGAATAGCTCAACTACTCAAAATATTGTTTACTTACTTGCATATATCAATTAGTTATAAGTGAGTTTTTAGTGCTGAAATAAGTAGCTGATTGTTCAATTCATCACATCAAGGTCTTACCTTAAAGTTTGACCTGCAGATGGTTGCTGCCTCTGCCATGTCCTGTCCTTAGAGAGCAAATTTAAGGGTTAGACCTGTCCTACTGACATACAGCATCATTCAGCCACGGTGAATCTACCGAAGTACAGTACACAGAACAGTCTCCAGGCACTTGTACTTTATTTGGGTATTACAGATGTTTCACAGAGGAACAGTGTACATTTATCTGACAGCTGTAGTTACTGGTTCCTCTGTGGATTCACCTTTTTACAAACCTATTATGAGCTCATAGAAAAATGATCTATTTTAGTGAATTAAACTACCTAATACTCAATAAATTATTATAATTAGCTCTACATTGACCTTAGATATGCTCATATGTTTGTGTCACTACCTTCACTGAAAAAAAATATGAGATTCATTCTCCTACCCCTGGCTCAGGCAGTGATCATATTATTATTATTATTATTATTATATGATTATTCAAACTATGAACATTATAAAACATGAATATGTTTGTTCTTTAAGACTGTATCGGGACCTGAAACATTCCAATTTAATAAATTCTGATCATAAAGTTTTTAAAAGAAGAAGGTAAACTGAAGTTGGGTTTATCCTCTGCCATGTCCCTGCCTGTAATACTGTACTGTCTGTGTACAGTAAAACCACCTAAGACTTTTTACTGCTAAGCACTGTGTAACTGTGTATGTGTGGGAGTGTGTATGTAGTATACATAAGTACACAGTGAAACAATTGAAGTGAAGCTTTCTGTACAGATTACCTTTTAGTGACACAAACAGGTTAATGTTGAAAGTATAAGCATCATGGTGTTGCAGGTAGGGGAGGGGCTCTGGATCCTGCAGGAAGAGGACAAACAGAAACTGAAATGTAAAGAAAATTGGAGCCACAGGAGCCTCTAATGTTCATGTCCAGAGAGGAAAAGAGGTTTTCTATTCCTAAATCCTTAATCTTAGTGAGATAAATGTCCTGTTTGATCAAGAGAAAAGTCCATGTCTAAAGTCAGAGGTTTATAAATCTCTTAGACTAAGCCTGTCAGCTTCATGTTGCTGGACTGAGCTCCGCTTTGTTACAGTCAGTTTAACATCCATTGGCTGTGACATCGGCAGGATATCAAACTACTCTGCAGTGGTGGGTAGTAACAAGTCATTTTCTGTTGCACAGACTTTAATAATTTTCTATGTCAAATGTTCGTCTATGTTAAGTTTTAATGTAGCATATGTTTGACTTTAACTCGAGCACATTTTGAGATATAAATCAATACTTTTGTTACAGTCAGACATACCAGTCATGATTTATTCTTCTTTCTTCATCCATATTGGCCTTGTTTTCATATAACTCTGTCACAGCAAGCTTCATCTGTGCTGGTCTGAGGTCTTCATCATTCTATAGAGTATGTCATGCATTAAAATGTTTAACTGTTAAAGCTTCCTCACACGATGTATTACAGCCACGCTGCCTCCGCAGCAGTGTAACAACTGACCACAGAATATCTGTCTCAGGTAAAGGTTTACAAGTGACTCACCTGTTTTTTTAAATAGATACAGGAGTCAGATTTTATTCTTGGCCTCAGACTCAAACGTGTTTGATGATAACAGAAAGCCTAAAACACCATACAAACTATTCTCTACTCACTGAGTACTACCAGTTGTAAATGTAGAGCATCTATTTGTGCAACCAACAAGTAAACTACATGTCAACACATTTCAACCCAGCTGGTCATGGTAGGTGTCTAGTCAAAACTATGAATTATTTATTATGATTATCATTATTTATTAAAGCAACCTGCTTTTATTTGTAACTAAATGAATGACTTAGGAAAGTCTCAAATATCTGTCCACCCATTCTAAAATATGCAAATAAATGCCAGCAAGCAGTTTGGGTGGACAGTAACTGAAAGAAGTGCTCCATCATGATCTGTTGACTCGACACAGGATTTAACTTGGTGACAACTCAGGTTCATCGTGGGATATTTCTACTTACAGTTGTTAGGTGACCCAGATACTAACCTGGACAGCGTTAGGCTCTGCAAAGGGTAAGAGCGCCTCCATCGGCACGACCCAGGGTGAGATGGTTGTCCCAAAGTTCTTCCCCAGGAAAGGACCCAGGGGTACATACTCCCATGCCTGGATGTCCCTGGCTGAGAATGAACAGAAAGAAGAAGCCAGTTATCACCCCGTAATGGTAATTAGCTACGAGCTAAAATGGCTCCAGTAATGAAAATTTGGAATTGGAAGGCTACTGTACGTTCAGTGAGTGAAAAAGACCCCAGCCGAGGACTTGTTGAGGAGGGTCTTGGGGTGAGCTGATGATCAGTTTCAGTTCACAGAATTTGGGGGTAAAATAGTGTTTCTGCTGTCACTGCTGCTCCTCTCTCTCCTGACCTCACTGTTGCAACAGCAGCAAAAAAACTAAATCTCTGACAGATCATTTCTCAGAAGAAAGAACAGTCCGTCAGTCAGAGTAATTTCTGCTCAATGAGCCATGCAGGCACCATCTGTGCTGCCACAATCTGGTTGGCACTGTAAACCTCTTCCTGGAAGCACACACGCACAATGAGTTTAATTTACATGCAGTTTCATTTCCATATTTAAATGTGTTTTGTTTGCTCATAGTACCAATCAACACAATAACAATTCAACCAACAACTAATCAATTCTTTACCTAAAACAGCCTGCATTGTTCCAATTAGATTCCAACAAGCACCTGTATAATGAACTTATCTTAACTCTTTGCAGAGACAAACCAGTATACTGATTATTTTCTTGAATAAAAGTAATACTCCAGCAATGTAAAAAATGCTTTGTTACAGTCCTGCAATAAAAGAGCTCACTGAAAAACAATAAAAGAAATATTCTCAGCTGTATTTAAAGATGAATTACAGAGTAAGTAGCATTCTACAGGTTGAGATTGCAATTGGTTCAGAGGACATACAACTAACTTTCTGCTCTGTGGGCAGTTCTGCCTCTAACAAACAACGCTGGTTAATTCAAATGACTGTTTGACTGTTGTTTTCTAACGACTGCTTAGAAAACGACTGTCCCTTGAAACAAGAAAGTTAAGTCCAAATCAACCTCCAATTTCTAATTTTTGTGACTGAAGCCTGACTGAACACCAGAGCTCCAAACTACACACTAACTCCAAGCAGGTGTCGTGTTCACACACAAAAAGTACAAATACGAGAACAAATATATACAGCAGTGTTTGGTGTCCAGGTTCTGACCTCATCATTCTCCAGAAGGAAGCTCAGCTCACAGCAGGCAGTAATGATAATAACATGTCCACTGAATGTAGAGCGGAGGCCTACAGGTGAATGCTGGGGCGGAGGTGAGGCTTTTAAAAACAGCAGCAGTATCAGCAAAGCTCTCAGGTGAGTGAGCAGATAAGTGATGACTTCCACAGTCATTCAGAGTGAATGACCTGTTTGTGTCTGCAGAATGTATTTGGTTACAGTGGTAGCTCACACTGTATACCCTCAGTGTGTAGTCTGCAACTGGGACACGCCGCACAGCAGTGTAATGTATCTTTGAAATGTATAATAATAATAATACCAGTATGCCTCTACGCCCCTGTGGTCCCATAGGCCTCCACCATTGTGAAGTTAACGAAGCAACAGTGAGATAATCTTCCACTGTGAGAGCTTTAATGTCAGTCTGCTATCAGTACCTTCTTTGGTCCCCACACATGCACATGGCTCATTGGACGAGTCTTTCTCTCACCCACTGTGAGTCTTTAATAAAGGATTTCTCAATTAAAGCGCTGTGCACCACTCAGAACAGAGGGGAGGAGGACGAAGGGCGACATTTGACTTAATGTGGGGTTAGATGGCGGAAATCTTGGATGGAAAATACCCATAGAGAGCCCGTGGGGAACTCTTCACAGACTGATCTCATGAGGGCTTCAGCAAGTACAAAATGAAAGCAATGTCAGTTCACTCTGAGCTGAGCTGCACACTCAGCAGAAATGTCACAGACTGAAAATCTCTCACACTGTGCTGTGGAGAGGAAAAAGAACCCACTGTAAAACTCCCGCCAGCTCTACAGAGCTCTCTGAGCACCAGCGTGATGGGCTGCCCTCCAAATGTTCAGTCTGGAGAATGTGTGGCAGCGTGCAGGAGAACATTTATAAGACCAGCTCCCCATTCACTGGATGTTCTGAGGCTCATTTAAGATCAGATTCAGAGGTCTTCCAAACATGCTGTACTGCATGTAATCTTCTGATGTCTGATCTACAGACAGTTCATGTCTGTCTGTCTCAGGGTGTATGTCTGTGTGTAAGTGATGTGGGCGTGGCTCGCTCTCCTCACTCTCCCAGCTCTTGGATCCCTCGTTACCTGCACACCTGCCACTTCTTCGCCCATTCTGTGCGAGATGGTGAGCTCACCTACAGTGGGAGTTTTAGTCTCTGGTTTTAGTTTTCTGTTGCTTGTTCTCCCCGTGTTTCCCTGTGTCTTAAGACCCTGCCTCCCTGTCTGTCTGTTAATCTGCCCATTAACCCTGAGCTGCCCCGGCCACACTCACACCATCACCTTCCATCCTGCTCTGCCCTCCACCCTTTGTTGAATCACACACTTAATGGTAATGAGAAGAGAAAAGATTAACTTCTGAAAAATTAAACACATCATTGTTAAATTCAACACACTTTAAAATAAAAGATAACCCCCCTCATGTACAGTATATGTGAGTGGACCTGCTTGTGCTGTATACATACGAGCTGAAAGTGTACACTCCATCCTTAATGAGAATGCCACTGTTGTATTCCTCCTCACATTTCACTCTGTTGTGGGCCATAAAGCAGTGATAGCTGGTGCTGCATTTTACACACACACACACACACACACACAGACACACAGAGCTAATATGGTCTCTGATAGAGGACTAATAAAAGAAAATAAAAAGTAGTTGTTGTGTTGAAATGTCACTTGCTGCACACTCTAAATGACCTCATAAATCACAGCCAGTCAGTCTCTGGCAGCGCACAAGAGCTTCAGGTAGCAAGTAGGACTTTGGATCTGCTTTTTATAATCTGTATTTTTAGATGTACACATGTTGGTTTTCATGCAATTGAGAGATGATGATCCTCAGTTGAGGGTTCGGTGTGAATATTTGCAGAATAATTGTTACACACTGTGTAAAACAGCAGACTCTGTATGTATGAGTGTCAATTACTAATGTCACTACAGTTTCTCAAGTCCACATTAATTAAAGATGAGTGGTCAGAATCAAGTCAGAAGGCCATTCATGCATCTTTTTCAAGCTGAGTTTCATTCAGTATAATATGCATTAACATGGTACTTAGTATCAAAGGACATGAGACATCAGGGAATAGAGTCACCCTGGGAAGAAACAACACAAATTTTTCTGATAATATAATTTAAAATAATAAAATAACACTTTGTTTTAATGCTGTTTTTTATTGACTTCTGCTGGCAGAGATGGAACACAGATTGTTTGTCCGGCTACAGTAACCTAACTCTAACCCACAGGCAGGAGTAAAGTGGGAATATTAGAGAGAATGACAGTCAGAGAGCAACAGCACCATGCATGGGCTCTCTAGACATTTATAAATCAATAATACATATTCTCACTCGTGTTTTCATGAGGACTGACTCTGCCATTTAATCTGAAACCATTCCCATCTGACTAAATCTGAGGTGACAGCACCAACATGTATAATGCAGAGTTAAATTAAGGGACAAGTGTGCCGCTAAGTGAAATGTCACTGCTACTTAGTGCTGCTGATTTGGCAGCATACCATCAGCTTCATCGCAGACCCAAATCTCAGAACAAGCTTAACCGATACGAACATAAGTCCTGCATGTTAAATACCTGCTTTACAGGACAGTTTGGTTAGTTTGCATCAAAATCTTCTAGGAATTTTCATGACCGGAAAGGCATATCACATAACCCCAGGTTTGCAAGGATATATGGGGGAAGCACAACCCACCTCAAAGCACATACATATTATTAGTGTGATGTGTTGTACAGAGGGTCTTACCACTCCAGTCATTCATCAGTACCATGCCAAAGATGTGTTCGTGGGCTCTCTCAATGGGAATAGGCTCCCCGAGCTGATTCCCTCCTCCAACAAAGAAGGCCTGATCAGAGTATAGAAGAAATATAATGGCAGTGAAATACTGTTGCATGATATAGTGTTCAACTTAACATAACACAGGCTAACAAAAGACAACAGAGGAGGGCAACCCAGGCCTTTCTCTCAGGTCAGCTCAGAAGTTGAAATGAAGTTATTTCAACATTACAAACATACAGGTGATTAGATCAAGTAAACACTGTAATCACCATCTCCAGCTCAATGTCCAACTGCTTAGACGGGCCAAACACTGGAGGTTTTACTGGAGAAAGGAAGAGACATACATGGTTATTATCAGGTTCAACTCATGTGCACTTCATTATTCACATCATGGACCAGAATCTGTTCAAATAATGATATCATGGAGATTCACTTCACATTTTGGCTGATAAAAGCTGTTTCACATTAAGTAAACTATTGAATATAGGTGTATAGGCTGTACTAACAGTGACATAGAGTAATATAACCATAGCCAAATAAAGCTGCTGCAGAGCCCTGGGCTGCTGGAATACTACCTGACTCTGATACGAGCTAATATGAGCACACACAGATGAACAACATATACACACAAAACTAAAATAATGCATGTATTGCAACTGGAGTTTGCCATCTTTAAGACAGGGAGTTAGTGTTTTTATAGTCAGCATGTTTGGAAGCAGATGCCAGTATCCACATCGAGGAGACGCAGAGCAACATTAACATTCCTTTGAAGTTTGTGTCCACTTAATGAATCCAGGTTCAATAAAAAAGGCTCCACTATGTTCACCTGCTAGGTGGTAACTGTCTGTCTGCTGCCTGGTGCTGGGCAGGTACTGTAGTCTGGTTTATCAGAGCCTTTCACTAAAAGGCTGCCTGCTGCTGCTGAGAGCACTACAGCAGTACAACAGAACAATGAGCTGGAAGGTGCTGTAGCGCTTGGTAGAGCTGAGGAGAACCGCAGAGTTGATAATGATTCTCTGTGGGTTCATTACTAACAGCTACACCTTTCACATTACTTATATCACTGTTAATATAAAAATATTGGTCATTGCAAGAGCCATAGTCAGTATTTTCATAATTACAGTGAGACAGTGTGAAAGGGCTCTGCTGTAGTGATGAACCAGCAGAGGATTACAAGCTCCCCCCAGCTTTCTAAAGCTTAGGTTAGTCTTCACAGTCTGTTTTGGTTCACTCACTGCTCTCATAGCACCATGTCAGGTCACAGCAGGCAGTTGTTTTTATCAAATCAGCCTTGTTGTAAGGATAAGGCATTTCTATTTTCAATAGAACAATTTAACAATATTCTCCAGTTCTTTTGCATCCATTTGAGCCTCTTGTTTTTGAAACTGTTCCTAAGTCCAGCAGTGATAAAGGAATGCAAAGCAGTGGACTGTTCTTAGCAGGTATGTAATCACCGGCCTTGAGGATGTGTTTGAAACTAAATATTTTACTGCTACGTGGTTACTGAATAATTTGAGTGACGAGAAATAAATGTTTTGAATAATAGAGTCCAGCACTGGTGAACATAAGAATCTTACATTGGTCGGGTCTCATCTGGCCTGAGGGACGGCGGATGGGGGTCCCAGAAACAACCACTGATGATGCTCTGCCATGGTACCCCACTGGGAGCCTCAACCTGCACACAAGTACACAAGTTAGCACCACAGTGACCACAGAGGGAATCTTATGTTTCTACAGTTTGTATAGTTTTTACATGGGCGTATTGAATAGGAAATGGATGTCACTGAAGAGTGATGTTATTTATTATATTTGTTTATGTTATAATAAATGAAAAGCTCAGAGCATCCAGTCATTAGTAAATCATTCAATTCAGTTGCATCGTAATGACGTCATCTCTGGGAAGTAAAGTGCAGAAATAAGTCAAAGTCAAAGATGGAAACTTACTGAAGTAAGTAAATAAATACATTGCTGTCTGTATTTTAATCACTCTGTCTGACGCCTAAGGCAAACACATTCATCTTTCTAGTATTGGTACAGGTTTTGGTATTGGTGGAGATGTGAGCCTGACACTGAAAAACTGAATGATCTGGTTGCTGGGGGGAGATGACAGAGGGTAAAGTGAACAAAGAAGAGGGAATGCCATCAATGTGGCACTGAGCGGCTGCCAGTAGAGGACTGACTGTACCCGTCAGCTCGCCGTGTGAAAGCAGCTGCTGCCAGTGTGGTGTGACTCACCGTGGTGCTGGGAAACCACAGAAAGCTAAAGGGGTCATAGCATACCTTGTTTTTTTGTCTTCACCTGGTGTTCGGTGGGCACCACCACAAGTTTAATCAGCCCATCATGTGTTTTAAATGCCTATTGGCACCTTGTTTGTTCACGCCTGCTGAAGGTGAACAAACAAGTGCTGTATGACCCCTTCAGCTTTCATTAGAAAACAGCAGAGAGATCATTAGATTTTCACACTAATTAAAAGAAACAGTCCAACATCTGTGGACAATTCTTTTCTTTACACTTTTAAAACTTACGCTGCTTAGAGACTGAAACTCAAAGTGTGCAGCGTTTCAGGTTTTTTCAACTTTGACCACATTTTGGATTAGATCAGTTTCACACTGGTTCTGACTGTCCTCAAGTCCCTCTCAGAAACTGAAGAGGTGCAAAGGTGAAGAAACATGTGGTTCAATTTCATTGCTAAAAACTATCCTAATCCCTGAAGTTTGACACGCAGAGAGACTCTGACAGCCAGAGGAACTGCCTGCCAATCACCTGCTTAACCAGAGTGCAGGGTCAGGGGGGAGACAGAGATGCCCCAGCCACCTCAGCATTCCACTAAGCCTTTTGTTCCTTCTGCTAACAGCTGTTAGTGTCTTCTGCTGCTTTGATCAATAGCGTACCAATTTGGCATCAGAGCGTTCTCCTTCCCCCGGAACATTATGCCAACATTGGTGGCGTGATCTCTGGAGGAGTAGAAGTCAGTGTAATCACCTGTGAAAAACAGAGCGAAGAGTTCATCAGAGGAACAGGCTGCAGTATTCACATCGATTGGCTCTGCCTTTCTTTTATTCGTAAAGTTGGTCAGCACAAACCTGACTGAAGGAGTCAAGTCACAAGTAATAAGAAATGTAATATGTTGTTAAACAGTGCCCCCTGGTGTTCAAATCTACCTAACTACAGGTATATAAATGCTATTCTCTGTATTTACAAGCTAAACAACAAAGCAAATAAGACAATGACTGTAAAATTGTCATTGCAAATCATCATTAAAAAAGCACAAAGTTTTGATGCAAGAAAGGAGGCCATGACAATGATAGATCATTTACACAAAGGTATATGGACACCCCTGTCTACACAGCAGTGTATTTTCTGTCTGGATCTTCTCTTTCTGGTTTGTGCCTCTAAGTTCCAGTGAAGGTGGATCTTAAAGCCACTGCCTAAAATGATATTTGAGAACACAACAGTGTTGTTCTGTCTTTGTGTTAATACTCTGTGTTTGGCTCTTTACTGTTTTAACTTGACAAAGCTCCTGTGCACAAAGCCAGGCTCTTACAGAAATGATTTTCTTAGTTTGTGTGGAGACAGAAGTCTTTGTTTTTAGAGACTTTTTTCTGTGAGAGGACCACAGCAATTCAAGTCCATCTAGATTACGTAATTCTCTTATATTTCTGTACTGTTCAGAAAGACTTTAGAGTTTTAAATTGTAATGTTGAAGTAGTGATGGGGATCCTCTGACCTTGGAGAAATTACTTCCCTGGTGGTTGCTGACATTAACACAGAGTGACAACTCACATAATACAACCACATTAAACAATCTCTAGATGTCAAAAGGTGAGACAACTCTTGAAATGAAAGAGCTCCATAGACTCAAACAAATGCAGTATTCATGAAGGGCGATGGGACATTAGTTTTAGAAGTGATGCCAGGGTCTCTGGATGGCCTTTGATTAAGCAAACAGCTGTGATAAGAGGAATTTAACCCTTTGGAAAGGCTCACCAATCTCTGCAGGGAGGTGCATGGTGGCTGCACTCTGATGAACAAATGCCCTGCAGAGACAAGAGCAGAAAGACAAACAACTCAGATGAAAGGACCTGGAAACAGCCAGCAAATAGAAGAGGCTACAACATTTCAAATCAAATTTAAAATGTAAGGCTGGGTATCCTCTCTACAGGAGATTATTTCCCTTAATATTTCAACACACTTCAAATTATTTAATGTCTAAATATATCTATTTTTTATTGTTCATAGATGATTAAATACTAAACTTCCTTTACATGAAATAAACAATAGTAAGAGAGTAAATAATTAAAATCTACTTGTCCACCATAATAATCACTTTCTTTTTAATATGGACTCTAATAACCACATTCTATTTGGCTGTACTGATAACCTTGACTATATTATTACCTGTGGTGTAGCATCTGAGCTTGGTTTTATTTGATTCTGATTATAATATAGACTATGAGAGAATATGATGGTAGCCTTAGAGTGGAATAGTATTCCTAACACTTTTTTAGCATCCACAGACTCCACAGACTGACCTGGTCCGAAGGCTGATGTCGTCTCTCAGTGTGCTCTCATTGGCTGACAGCAGCACCTGCAGGGTCCTCCTGGTCTCCCTCCAGGCCTCATAACCGAGAGCCATGAAAGCATTGAGTGTGGGCTTGTAGGGGAACACAGAAAACAATTTAAATATTAGAATATTTCCTACAATCATATTGACATATTTCTAGAATGCAAAATGACTGAAAGACATAAACATATGCAAACACACAACATGAGTAATGGACTGAACCACAAATCATAGTCTTAAAAATGTGCAGATGATCTTTTGTAACAGCACAGAAGCTAATGTTGATTTGAGACAAAGAGGACAAAAAATAGGCACACTATTTCAGTAAGAACATACTATACCATTTTATTTACACCATATTGATACAGAAGTCACTTTAGCTTTTATGATACTATTATTTACTGGTAACTATCTGTGTACATCTCTTTTATGTATATTTATTACAAGACTTTAGTATAAGAAGTTGAACTTGAGCAGGATCATTAGAATCCATAGTATAATTTGCACACATGAATAACAGCAGGATAATATCTGTATCTCTGTCAAGATTTTAAATGCTGCACCGTCCATCTGATTCATGTCAAAGGAAAAAAGTGACTCCTGTTGTCTCTTCCCTGATTACTATTAGTTATTAAACTTACCTGGTCAAAGACATCCTGATGGTTGGAAATCACCGGCCCTCGAAACAAAGATTTTATCACACTGAGGTCCAGTATCTGGTCTCCAATGGCAACGCCAATGCGACGTTTGGGCTGGGGAGATAAAACACACTCTGATATAGCTCCAGATGATCCTCAGGACACCACACTGCATCAGTCAGGTAGTTCCAAATGTTGTTTCAAGTTTTCAGTGTTTCATCCAGCAAGCCACATGTTAATCTGAATCGTCTGAAGCGGAGTATCTCTGCAGTTCTACAAATGTTTTATTCACCCTTTAATCATTTTTTCACTGGGGTGCTGGTTCTAGTACTTCAGGCTTTGGTGATGAGAGTGGAAAAGCTCTGGATCCTCAGTGCACTCATAGCTGCTATACACACCTCAACACACTTTGTACAAATCTCTTGGTACACTTCAGCAAACTCTCAGTGAAGATCATATTTTTCCCAGAGAGACCCAGATCAATGTAAAGGTTTTATTTTGGAAATCATAACAAGAAGTCCTCAGGGCATCTGACTTAACAGCAGTTCACTGCAAGTGTCAATGAAAAGTGCTGTTTTATAATTAGAACAGAAACAAGCAAACTGTACTTACATTGTCGGGTGTGGAGAATATTCCATAAGGGAGGTTGTGGAAGGAGAAATCAGATGTTGTATCTACTTTTATGAAGGACATTTTCTTCTTCCAAATGGTTCCACTCAACCTCACTGAGTTACTGAGAGACTGTGCAGTACTAAGCACTTGCAGATGTTTAACTTCGGACAGGCCCACCTCCCACTGCACAACCAATCACGTGCTGCCTGTAGTATCCGCCCTGATCCAGACCTCTGGAAGTTAATGGAAAACAGCTGGGGAAATGACTAAGCAAGATTGTAGTCCACTTCTACTCCAAAACTTAACAGCATTTTAACGAGGAAAAAACATAATTTAGGACATTCAGGCTTAAAGGGAAGATGGAATTTAGTAAAAAGCAAAAGGTCAAATATCAAAGAAAAATAAGTAATCTGACAGGGTCGAAAGAAAGCAACAATGGCTAGTTTTTTAGTGTTTAGCTCAAGGCAAGAAAATTCAGAAATAAATACATGGCCAGGCGGCAAAAGATGATATGATTAAAGGTCAATATGATGTGTGAGGAAATGTTAACAAAAAGGGAAGATGGATGGAAGTTAAAGAATTTAATGGAGCTTAACCAACCTAAATGAAATCAGAATGACATGTACTTCATCTCAAGACTTCTCAGTTATAAGGGTGGATGACAGCAGCAGTGCGATAGACATGTGAATTTACAATCCTACACTCTTTGAGTTACAGCGATGGATGATATGGAAATTTTTAGACTGACATGTTCTCCTCCTCCATCATTAAAACACCAGATGAATGGATATGTTTAGATGGATGTTGGTCACCCCTCCTGATGACTTTGGCATACTTAAATCAACGACAAGGAGCTCTGAAGCTCTTCTTGTGGTACTAATTTGCCAAAAGTTTGAACTCCAAACCAGAGTTTCAGAACAGTCAAATAGATACAGAAATATCTTCTTCTGAATCACCGTGCATCAACTCTGCAAACTGGTCCATTCTTAAATTTTATTCTGTAAATTTCCCCGCTGTGGGACTAATAAAGGAAGTTATCTGAATCTGAATCTGAATCTGAATATAGTACCACAGTTATATACAACAGAAAGAAACACAGTCAATACACATACTTAATATATCACAGCAACTCTTTACCTTCCATTGTGCACCCATAAATTCATTGTATTGTAGCCATTTGCAGCCTGTCAAAGGCTCAAATATAAGAATAAATAAATAAGATATAAGATCTTATAAAATATAAGAGCAAAGTATAATATCAGAGTTGTTGTTTTTGTCTTTGTTAAAATCAATCAACACAGTTCAGATGTTCACTGGAAAACTCTCTGAAAAAACACAGTGTTACAGTCAGCAGGAGTCAAGTCAATTTGACTAATTATTTATCTGATTAAACATTAGACTGGGTCTTTACGTTCTTGTACATTCTTTAATGTACAAAGTTTGAAAACCATCTTCAGTCACAACAAAGTGAATAACAGAACAGCAGGGGACAGTGCACATAGTCTCTTCTTCTTCATCCGCTTGGTCCGGGACCGGGTCGCGGAGGCAGCAGTCTGAGCAGAGATGCCCAGACTTCCCTCACCCCAGACACTTCCTCCAGCTCTTCCGGGGGGACTACCCCGAGGCGTTCCCAGGCCAGCCGAGAGACATAGTTTCTCCAGCGTGTCCTGGGTCTTCCCCGAGGCCTCCTCCCGGTGGGACATGCCTGGAACACCTCCCTAGGGAGGTGGCGCCCAGGGGCATCCATCCGAAACAGATGCCCAAGCCACCTCAGCTGACTCTCTCGATCGTCAATGCGAAGGAGCAGCGGCTCTACTCCGAGCTCCTCCCGAGTGACCGAAGCTTCTCACCCTATCTCTAAGGGAGCGCCCAGCCACCCTGCATGGAGGAAACTCACCATTTCGGCCGCTTGTATCCGCGATCTTGTCCTTTCGGTCATTACCCAAAGTTCATGACCATAGGTGAGGTGGGAACGAGCATTGACGATTGACCGGTAAATCGAGAGCTTCGCCTTTCGACTCAGCTCCTTCTTCACCCGACGACGGTCCGGTACACGACCGCGCATAACTAATGCGGACGCTGCACCAATCCGCCTGTCAATCTCACGCTCGCCGATCTTTCCCTCACTCACGTGTGAACAAGACCCCGAGAGATACTTGAACTCCTCCACTTGAGGCAGGACCTCTCCACTCCACCCACCTGGAGAGGGCATGCCACCCTTTTCCGGTCGAGAACCATGGCCTCGGATTTGGAGGTGCTGATTCTCATCCCAGCCGCTTCACACTCGGCTGCAAACCGCTCCAGTACATGCTGAAGGTCCTGGCCTTGATGAAGCCATCAGGACAACATCATCCGCAAAAAGCAGAGATGAAATCCTGTGGTTCCCAAACCGGACTCCCTCCGGCCCCTGGCTACGCCTAGAAATCCTGTCCATAAAGATTATGAACAGGACCGGTGACAAAGGGCAAGCCCTGCCGGAGTCCAACATGCACTGGGAACAGGTCTGACTTACTGCCGGCAATGCGAACCAAGCTCCTGCTCCGGTCGTACAGAGACCGAACAGCCCTTAGCAAAGGCTCCCGGACCCCATACTCATGGAGCACTCCCCACAGAATACCACGAGGGACACGGTCGAATGCCTTCTCCAGATCCACAAAGCACATGTGGACTGGTTGGGCAAACTCCCATAAACCCTCAAGCACCCTGTGGAGGGTATAGAGCTGGTCCAGTGTTCCACGACCAGGACGAAAACCGCATTGTTCCTCCTGAATCCGAGTGGAGAGGGTCGACTATCGGCCGAATTCTCCTCTCCAGTACCCTGGCGTAGACCTTCCCGGGGAGGCTGAGAAGTGTGATCCCCCTGTAGTTGGAACACACTCTCCGGTCCCCCTTTTTAAAAAGAGGGACCACCACCCCAGTTTGCCACACCAGAGGCACTGTCCCCAACCTCCATGCAATGTTGCAAAGGCGTGTCAGCCAAGACAGCCCCACAACATCCAGAGATTTTGAGGTACTCAGGGCGGATCTCATCCACCCCCGGCGCCTTGCCACTGCAAGGAGCTTCTTGCGAACTACCTCAGTGACTTCGGCTTGGGTGATGGACGAGTCCACCTCAGAGACCCCAGCCTCCGCTTCCTCATTGGAAGGCAAGTCGGTGGGATTGAGGAGATCCTCAGAAGTATTTCTTCCACCGTCCGACAATGTCCCCAGTCGAGGTCAACAGCTCCCCACCTGCACTGTAAACAGTGTTGGCAGAGTACTGCTTCCCCCTTCTGAGGCGCCGGACGGTTTGCCAGAATCTCTTCGAGGCCGACCGATAGTCCTCCTCCATGGCCTCACCGAACTCCTCCCAGACCCGAGTTTTTGCCTCCAGGACCGTCTGCCGGGCTGCGGCTTGGCTTGCTTGGCCTGCCGGTACCTGTCAACTGCGTCAGGAGTCCCACAGGCCAACATGGTCCGATAGGACTCCTTCTTCAGCCTGACGGCATCCCCTTACTTCCGGTGTCCACCACCGGGTTCAGGAAGGTTGCCGCCACGACAGGCACCAGAGACCTTGCGTCCACAACTTCGAACCAGTTGCCGCGTCGACAATGGAGGCAGAGAACATGGTCCACTCGGACTCAATGTCCCCAGCCTCCCTCGGAATCTCTGTGAGAAGCTCTTCCGGAGGTGGGAGTTGAAGACCTCCCTGACAGAGGGCTCTCGGCCAGACGTTCCCAACAGACCCTCACAATACGTTTGGGTCTGCCAGGTCTGTCCAACTTCCTCCTCTGCCAGCGGATCCAACTCACCACCAGGTGGTGATCGGTTGACACAGCTCACTCAGCCCCTCTCTTTACCCGAAAGTGTCCAAGACATACGGCCGGAGATCAGATGAAACGACAACAAAGTCGATCATCGACCTCCGGCCTAGGGTGTCCTGGTGCCACGTGCACTGATGGACACCCTTATGCTCAATAGCTCAACATGTAATGGTGTTCGTTATGGACAAACCTGTGACTAGCACAGAAGTCCAATAACAGAACACCGCTCGGGTTCAGATCGGGGAGGCCGTTCCTCCCGATCACGCCCCTCCAGGTATCACTGTTGTTGCCCACGTGAGCGTTGAAGTCCCCCAGTAGAAGAACAATGGAGTCCCCAGTCGGAGCACTATCAAGTACCCCTCCCAGGGACTCCAAGAAGGCCGGGTACTCTGTACTGCTGTTCGGCCCGTAGGCACAAACAACAGCAAGAGACCTATCCCCAACCCGAAGGCGCAGGGAAGCGACCCTCTCGTTCACCGGAGTGAACTCCAACACATGGCGGCAGAGCTGGGGAGCTATAAGCAAGCCCACACCAGCCCGCTGCCGCCCACCCTGGGCAACTCCAGAGTAGTGGAGAGGTCCAGCCCCTCTCAAGGAGCTGGGTTCCAGAGCCCAAGCTATGCGTGGAGGTGAGCCCGACTATCTCTAGCCGGTACCTCTCAACCTCCCGCACGAGCTCAGGCTCCTTCCCCCCCAGCGAGGTGACATTCCATGTCCCTATTGCCAGAGTTTTGGTCCAGGGATTGGGTCGTACCGAGGCCCCCTGCCACGACTACTGCTACCCAAACCACATTGCACCGGCCCCTCATGGACCTTCCTGCGGGTGGTGAGCCTACTGGAAGGCGGGCCCACGTCGCCATTTCGGGCTGAGCCCGCAGCCGGGTCCCGTGGGCAAAGACCCGGCCACCAGGCGCTCAGCCTGCTGAGCCCCAACCCCAGGCCTGGCTGGCTCCAGGGTGGGCCTCCCCGCCTGTAACGCCAATCCGGGCGACGTAACGGTCCTTGATGTTCTTCTGTTCATGATGGGCTTGTGAACCGCTCTTAGTCTGGCCCGTCACCTAGGACCTGTTTGCCATGGGAGACCCTACCAGGGGCGTAATGCCCTTCGACAACATAGCTCCTAGGGGTTCATTCGGGCACACAAACCCCTCCACCACTGTAAGGTGGCGGTTCAAGGAGGGGCAGTGCACATAGATAAGATATTATTCATCAATTAAAGGAGGGGCACAAGCTTATTGTTTTTATAGACATCTTGATTTTGGAAGTTTCATGTAATGTATGGTTTCATTTAAAATGTATCCACTTTGGATTTGTGGATATGACATGTGGCTGGGACAGTAATTAGGTGCATAAAATAATACATTTCATTTTATTGCTATTAACTTAATTGAAACCAAAAAACCCATCTGTGGGAATGAAGTGAAATCAGTATAATAAATCCACTACAGTCCGGGTACAGTGACAGAACAAGACCGAGCCTTTACTTTTTTATTTTGGTGTCACTTCCTGAACTTCCGGCATGTAGCTGACATCACAAACATGCGTCACGGACACGTTGACTGTGAAGTGTTCACTGTCTCTTCAGACATGTGCAGATATAGTTGTGGTTCCTCTGTCTTGCTCGGTGTCCTGTGTTGACGCTCTTGTTAATGTTTAACTGCTGCAGAGTCGCATGAAGCAGAACAGCTACACATGTCCGAAGCTCCTCCACAGACAGCTGATTTAAAGTCACCACACACAGCATGTCCTCCCTGCGAGCAGCCAAACAAGCTCTGAGGAGAGAAATCAAGCGGCGGGTCGCTGCTCTGAGTGCGGAAGAGAAACACAGACAATCTGTGGTGGTTTCACAAAAGGTAAGAAGAGTTCAGTGGACTTCACACACTTCACACACACACACACACACACACACACACTGCCAGCAATGACAGTGGGAAGTTCATTTAAACTAAGTCATTTAGGCATTTATAAACCATGCCGAATTGATGAGTTTTTGTGCAACTACTCGAACAGTAAGGAAAGTTAACTCCTAGCAGTTAGCAAGCTGCTGATAATCAAATTAAATATTAAATTGTCGTATTTTTGAATGGAGTCTGGCTTGCATAACTGCAGACTGAACAGCCCTCCGTCCTGTGCTTTATAAAGATGTAAATGATCTATGTAAATATATCTTTATACACAGTGTATGCTCACAACATGCCGACACCTGATAACCTCATTATCAGTGAGAGAGGCTGCACACACTCAGTTTTTATCACACATATGTCTCATAGATTGCATAAACTGTTATGGTAGATTAGTTCAAGTCTAAAATATGATTATTACTGTCATGAAGCTGTACAGTCTAATGTGATCCAATCTAACAGCGCTGCCATGAAATGTACTTTTTTATATTGAAAGCTGGTTTTTAATATTATTCTGCTCTCATTTGGTGAACAAAATATTAAACCCACTTTTTAGATATAATGCACTCCTGGATAACACCACCACTCACACACTCAGGATTGGAGCAGGATTGAGAAATCATACACATTAATGAGCTAATGGTGCCTTTTGACCTCTTATTATTATATAGGATTAATGAAGTCAGGCGGTGAAAAGATATTCTAGGTATGCTGACGTTGCTCTTTAGTACCAGGCTGTGGGGACACACAAGACACAGAAACCCTGATAATGGTATTTGTGACTAAACTCCCTAATGTCACTGATTTCCCTCTGCATTTTCTTTCAGCTGTTCAGACACCCCAGGTATGTGTCCTGTAAGCGGGTCGCAGTGTTTCTCAGCATGGATGATGAGGTGCGCTCTGAGGAAATCATCAAAGACGTGTTCAGATCAGGTAAAAGCTGCTTCATTCCCAGATACGACAGCAGCAGCAGCCACATGGACATGCTGAAGCTCAACAGTCTGGGGGACATGGAGACGCTGCCTCTGACATCCTGGAACATCCGACAGCCCGCCGATGATGACAACAGCAGAGAGGAGGCACTGGCTACAGGTACATGTGTGTAAATGCTTAATGTGCACACACTCAAACACACACATCGTCACTGATAGTGTAGAATTATTAAATGTGTGTGCAGTTTGCTCTCATGATGGCTCTGGGTTTTAGCTGAACAGATATTATTATTTTTGGAGACACTTGTACAACATCAAGTTTTGCTGGATTTGTGTTCTTCATTCTTTAGACATAGTTGTACGTATTTGTCATACAGTGCTTTAAAGTTATGGTCACCAAGATCTCTGTTTTGTTCTCTTTGGCGGCACCTGTAACAGTAAGCAGTAACTGCAGGTGTGATTTTGGGCCTCACAGGATGAAATGATCCCATTTGTTGTTCTCAAACCTGATAACTTACAAACAGGCAATCTGCAGTTCCTGTCCAAGAGAAAGAGAGTCCCATCTGTGTTTTCCCCCAGTCCCTTTTCTTCTTTCAATGCTCTCCACCTTAGCAAGTCAACGCTGGTATTTCTGTTTTTTCCTCGCTGACTGCTGCTTTGCGCTTTTGACTGTTCAGCCTTTTTGTTTTTATTTAGATTTGCACTTGTTTTATGAGTTTCAGCATCAGTGTTAATCAATCTTGTCCTTGCAAAATAGTTTCTATTTACAGAGAAATGCCGTCTCCAGTACCCAGTTTGTAATGATGCAGATACTGCAGGCTTTCATTAGTTGACCATAGGTTCAGTCACCATTGTATTAGTTCATACGGTGATAGATAATAACTTAACAGACATTTATTGTGAAAATCTTTGACATTATAACTGAAATATTAATTTGATGACAATTATTGAAATAAACTAGATATGTCAGTGTGGCTGTAAAGATCTTCCAGGCAGATTTGCTGCATTGGGATGAGGCCTGATTCAGGCAGTTTATGATGACCATATTGGCAATGGCAACTTTTCGTTTTAGTGTAGTTCTCATTGGCAAAATAGCAAATACATAAAAAAAAAACATGATCTGAGCATCCATAATGTAAGAAAACAAATCCAGAACAAAATGATATAGATTGACCAGCAGGTGGAGCTGTTGTTCATGTAAAGATGTTTACCCACTGTCATCAAGGGAGCAGCAGTGTTCATCTGACTTGAGCATTTATTTAAAAAAATCAGTATTCCTGTATTAGATTCCCTTGTAGTTTGATTACAGTAATCACAACTCTAATATCTGACCACATTTGAGTTTATGCCACCATTTCTCAGTACCAGCATAAATTGCCAGTTTTATAAGGCCACTCAACTTTGACCTCATATTATAACATATCTACAGCTGAATCCAAATGTTTCCCAGTGCCTGAAGTGAATGTCTTGTGCTATTTAACCAACAAAGACACTCAGTTTACTATCGCGTTAAGAGAAGGAAGAGCAGCAAATTCTTACATTTGAGAAACAAGATAATGTTTAGATTTTTTACTTAAAAAATGAAAATGTATTGATTGATTATTTAGTTTTGACTTTAGTTCCACTGAATTAAAGTTTTTAAAGTTTCTTGTTCAAAATGCAGTGTACTAACAAAGGCAGCAGGAAAAACTTGAATAAGAGTTTATTTGTAGATGGATTGGAAGGATATCATAGAAGGTGATGTTCTGTTCCCTCCATGGCACTACACACAACACACACAACTACACATCCTCACACTATCAAAAACAGTCAAAACCTGTTTTGATCCAAAGTTTTGCAGACTTCTCTGCATGTTCTCAGCACCACATTGTCCTACACCTTTTCCAGATATGTACACTAGAAACCGCCTTGAGGCACTGTCACATCCTGTCTGAAATAACAAAAATATACATGAATTCCAGCACTGATGAACAGAATAAAAGGAAATAGAATTATTACCTCACCATAGTCCACCAATCCAGCCTATAGTGTTTTAGATGTTACCTATGAGGGATTTTTTCCCACGTGTGTGGGTTGAGTGGAGCGTCCTTCTTTTTAGATTTAGTCTTCTTTGCAGGTGGACAGCATGTGTACAACATCAACATGTGTGCTTTGTTGTTTTGTTTGAGTACATTGACCTCCAGAGCTGCTTTTTTTGCTTTATCTTTATTTTAAAATGCCCCTTTTCAAAAGTCTGTTTTATTTCAAAATGGTGTTCAGACTTATCTCATAATATCACATTTGATAATGACTTTTTATTTCATAATAAAAAGTTAATAAGGTGGCTGTCAGTCTGTCACCTGCCCCTTTATCTCTCAATCAAAAAGCTCAAAAACTGCTGCCAAATTTAGTCCGTTAACTCCTGCTAGCTAGAGCGATAACAATGTCAAATTCTGTGTTGTCTCGTCTGCACATTTCCGGAGGTTAACAAACAGATGCTCTAAGGTGCAGTAGTTTGTGTTTGTGTGTGCTGGGAGAAGAGCAGTTGGGAGAGCAGACACTCCTGGTCTGCCTCCTGTCTGTCAGGAAGTTTGTGATCCGCTGACAGGGGGAAGCTGGAACAGTGAGCTGGCTGTGGGAATGACTGCTGAGTATTTGAAGTAAGAGGGAACTTTGCACAGGACCAGTGATTTGTTGAAGGTCTGTGTGAAGATGTGGGCCTGCTGGTCAGAACAGGACGGTGACAAGCTGTTTGGGCCTGTTGCCTTCCTGATGTGCTGTCTCAGAAAGAGCGGACACACATCCTCTGCACAGATCCTGAGTGAAAGCCTGTTTTCAGCTTTTCAGAGTGACTACCGCACTACGACAAGTGCTTTTGTGATCTCCTTTTTGGAATCCTTTTACAAGGATTCTGTGCCCATTTCTGTGGTTCTCCAGTGTGTTTTTATCCCTGGTGAACACCAGAAGTTGTCTGTATTTTGGCAGTTCATGGCTAATGTCTGCTGCAGTGGGTCGGATGTCTGTTCTCCATGGTCATGGTTATCTGCTCAGTCTGGTGTTGTAACCTCACAAACACAGGCCTCCAGAGCTCCTCAGAAAGAAAGAACAGTTAAGGAAAATGGTCTTTAAGTAAGTTTTCCTTGTGACTGTGAAATCCACAAACCAACCTGTGTTAATGTAGAAACAGACATCACCACATAAACATAACATCCTCAACAAGCTTTGGCTGTTAGCTGCCTGTATTTACAGGCAAAGGCAGGCGGTTTGTAGGCTTGTATCACCAATTTCATTATCTGCTCTCATTATCCAGGAGGTCTGGACCTGATCCTGATGCCAGGCCTGGGTTTTGACCGGTTGGGGAAGCGTCTGGGACGAGGGAAGGGCTTCTATGACACCTATTTGGAGCGCTGCATCCAACACCCCAAAGGAAAGCCCTACACCATCGCCTTGGCCTTCAAAGAGCAGCTGTGTGAGGAAATCCCTGTGGATGACAATGATGTGCTCATCGATGAAGTCCTGTATGAGGACGATGAGTAGCTAACCAATCAGCAGTGATGGTCCATGAACGCAAAGCTGGCAGTCAGGGAAGGGTTTAACTTGGCCTTTCCATTTAACATTTGAACTTGTTTCAGAAACAGCTCAGGTGGAGTGAATAAGACTAATGATGTGCCTGTCTATTCGAGGCATTGTACTAATTTAAATGATATTTTGGTATTTGTGTTGAAGGTGCTGATATTTAGTGCCACTATTCTGCTCCTGTCATGCCGATGTTGCCATGAAGAGCTATTAAAAGGCAGGTTTTACTGACCACTAAAGGCTTAACATAAAGAATTAATCTACAATAAACACTAATGGACAATTTAGTGAAAAGAAGCACAAATAAAGTTGTTTTGGTAATGTACAGTGTTTTAATGTACCTTTGCTTTGCTTTTTTTTAGAGTTTTATAAGAAGTTTTCACATTGATCACATTTATTTAAGTATAACACAGATATGTACAAGATGATTTTGACATGAGGTCAGTCATTGTCCAATATGCAACTTGCGCAAATGTGATGTGAACACTTGAAAAGTCCAGTACACATACAATACAGGGAGAAGAAGTAAACAGATAAAGAATTATAAGAATGTGAACAGAAATAAAAACATGACACATCTTCACATCACAATTGAAGAACAATCATATGATCTATAGTATAAATGGACTGCAAAGTTTTCTTGAAGTCAGAATAACAAAGCAGGAACTCTTTAAAACAGACTAAAATTAAAACAGTAGAGATAAAAGGTGTGGTGGAACAAACTATCTATTTTTACAATCACTACAAACTGCATACCTGCAGGGCACAGTAAAAAAATACACTGATTGTATTCAGCTTGGTCACTGCACATCCGGGGTCTGTTTTTAGAAAGCAGGTTTAACAAACCCTGATCTTAACCTAAACCCTCACCCACTGTTGCCTCTCAGTCATTATCAGGAGAGTCTGGAACATCTACATGCCCTCCATCTTATCTTTACCTCCAGGCACACAGAGACTCCTCACAGAAAATATGCAGAGTGTGAATGATTCAGATTACTACTGTGGTGATGCAGACATTGTACCTTCCTTCATATACATACATTTCTACCACAGATGCAAAGTTTCACATTTGTTGTGTGAAGCATAATCTCAGCCCAGCTGAGATCATCAGCACACCAGCAGGTGACAACACTGCACACACAAACCTTATCATATCTGGAGTGTGTGACCTCACTCAAGAGAATCTGGCAAAATTTCAATCATACTGAAGTCACAGTACATCTATCCAGAGCACAAGCAACAAGCTGGATTTTTAAGTATTACTAAGGTAACAGATGCTGTCTCTGCTCCACCACTGGTTAAAAATGGTTGTAAAGCCACTTTCAGCTTTGGCCACTAGAGGGTACTTGAGGTCTTTGCTTCCAAAATCTTTGAAGCTTTCTGCACACTCTGATCTGTGCAGTTCAGGGTGTTCACTTTATTAAGCCAAGCTTTTGGCCTGTCAGACCTCATCAGAGTATAGAACAGATAGACCAAGAGCTCATCTTAATAAAGTGAAAAAACCTGCATAGATCTGAGTGTGCAGAAACCTCTCATTAAGTTCTCTAAACGAGTGCTCCTGGCTTGTTTTTCTCTTTAACACACAAAATTGTAAGAAGATCTGAATTCAGCTCAATTCACTTCAAGTAAAAGCTCAGGCCTTCAAGCTGAATATATGTCTATACTTCAGAGGTGTCTTAAGGCCTTTGAACATGTATAAGGTGCGCTGGAAGAGAGATTTTTCCTCATTCAGTTCTGATTAATGATATGTGGAGCAGCAACCTTTTCTGTGAGCCAGTACCAAGATTAAGTGAGTTTTCCATGTGTAAAACACAGCTAGGTGATAACATAGCATGTTTATTACCCTGTATTTTAACTCTTGGCTGTCCTGAATGATCTTTCATTTCAAGCAGAACCGCGTCCTACCTCAGCCATCTTGCAGCTGAGAGCTGTGTTGGTCCAGCAAGATGATGCATGAACAATGCATGGAACAAGCAAGATCAAATCCTGATAACCATCAAATCTCATGCTACAGCTCGTAGCAGTTCTGCTTCCACTGGAGTGAGTTTAGATGAAAAGTAGCTTGCTGGCCTCATTTTCCCACCATGTTGCTGCAGTGGAACTGAAGTGGACAGTCTGACGTAAAGGATTTTTCTAAGGTCAGGGTAGATAGCAGAGCAGTCTGTAAGTCAATAAAGGTTTTCTCTTCTTACTCAGTCCAGGTCACTTTTGGACTGCAGTCCTATATCACACAGTGTATGATGAGGGGCCTCTGCTTCATTTGGGATACACTGTCAGAGTATGACCTCATATCTAAAAAAGACTTGTTTCTAAGTGAGAGTCATTTAAATGTTTTGAATGGCACTTATGTATTTTGGGCAGAGTAATTTGCCCTCTGCTGTGATCACATGGCATATAAAGGTCACGTCTTTGACCCGTTGTAATATACTGACACTAGCTTTGTGTGTACTTTACCAGATGTTTCAACTACTCTTTGGTGTCCATTTCACAGGCCTCTTATAGGTGAACAAATCATCAACATACTGTAAAAGATTATTTATGTATTTGTGGTGCAGTGTCCATGTGTGTGTCTCAGAAACTGCATTCCTTCCTTCCTCGTGTGTGTGCTTGCTCGAGAACAGTGTGACCTGCTGCTCTCTGATCTTTATCTGCAGTTTGCCGCTTGTACGCATAAAACAAGGGATGGGTGTCATGTTTAACCATTTGTGTGGTCTACTTTGACACAGTGACTCCCTTATCATCACATATCACAACTATGCCCAGAATGCACATTATATCTCGTCCACGCGAATTCACTGGACAGCAAGGCGAGAGGGAAATGGAGTAATTAATGTATCCAATGACCATTGTGCACTTTAACCCTTCTAGGTCCCCAAACATGCCAGCGTGATCAAATGAGAAGAAAAGGAGCCAGTTGTTCCAGTACAGCATATCAAAGTGAAAAACAAAAATTGTCATGAAGTGACCTCTGCAGGTTAACATTGTCTCACCTGATGATCTGATGCAGCCAGATGAACCTTAATTGAGAGTTTGAGACAACTTAGTTTATTCTTTTCTGTAAATTCTGATAATTGATACTTCTCCGTTATTAGTAACATCAGGTGTCCATCTCTGTGCACAGGTCATGTACTGTGATGGGCTTTTGTCCTGTGACCCACTGACAAGAGTGTGGACTGGCGTGTGTGTTGTGTGTGTGTATGTGTTTGTGGGTCCTGGATGGAGACAGTGGTGGTGGTGGGGCGGACCACATCCTGCTTCACCATGTATCCCAGCAGCAGACCATCAGTTACTTAACTAACAGAAGAAAAAAGCAGATGGTCCGGTCTCCGCTCCAGTCATGCACAACAAGGTGTAAATGTTGTGGGGAGCTCGTCAAGCCCAAAACCTGGTTGAGCAACAAATATGAGAAAAATGTTTTTGAAACAAAGGACTGAATGAGCCTTTAGTCCAAACACCGCATTTAGCTTATAACATGTAAACCATGAGGATTTCATCCTGTGGGTGAAGCTGGCAACTCTGTGCCTGACAGATTCACCCAACACCGACATCTCCTGAGAAAGGACACACACTCAACTGGTGCAGTATTTTTTTTTACGACATGGATAACGTTCTGCTCAGATGTCTGTAATTTGAGATGTGTACAGCTCAGAAAAGAGCTGAAAAAATGTGGATTTCCAGGTTTGATGCTACATATCCTAAAGGCCTGAACAAGAGGTAAGTCTGTCTCAGAGCAATAATGGCCGATGCTTTACATTCAGTCAAACTCAAACTCTCATGTTTTGTTGTCTTTATTTAAGTTCCATATAAAAGATCAATTGTACAACATACAAAGTTCAAATCAGATAAAAAAAACACACACACACACACACACACACACACACACACACACACACACACACACACACATTCAGAAGCTGTAAGGGGAATACAATAAAAAAAAAAGACAAGGATCTATCAAATGCATATAAAGAGACACAATATGATATTTAAATTATTTCTGTCTGGTAAAATTTGAAGGGAAATGATAATCTGTGGGGGTTCTGTTAAAACTGTGTAGAGTTTGATTGGCATTGATTGATTGATTGATTAAATGTTGGCCCAATAACCAGTTTTCTTGACTCAGTCCCACCGACAGCTGGACTGGTGTGGAGTAAACTGTGGGAAATGTGGGATACACGGAGCTCTGTGCTCCTTAATATGGTTCAATGAACTGTGTGGTGGAATATTTTTGAAACACAACACAATTGTCTACACTTGGTGGTGCAACATTTAGGTGCTCAAGACCAAAGTGTAGGTATTATGACAGACCCTCTGTCTTAACACATTCAATATGGAGTTTATAAAAGTCCAAAACAACAACATATTGACATCAAATGACAATAATATATACTTTCTTACATTTTTATATACGTCATAAAGCATCACATGTTACATGTTATGTCTACTGTGATGGTTGTGTTGTGACATGTCAGCAGGAGTGAATAAAGGTCCAATAACAATGCTGACATAAAACCTCATACAACAGTACAGTCTACTACAACCCAGCCTCAGGTCAAATATAAATTATAAAAGTGGACAACATGTATCACTTTAAAACTTCAGCCAGCCGGGACTCATCTGTGGAAACAGATCTGAGGTCTGTTGTAGGAGCTCAAACGTCTGTTGATTTGTTGAGTTTCATATGACTGAAATAAGAAGGAAAACACACACATTGTTGAGCATGATAAAATGTCAAACTGTCAGCTGAGGACATTGGACCCACAGAGCTGCAGGACATAAGACAGTCTGTGTTTTCTCAACAGCTCTGTTACACTCTTTGGTACTATGTGGTTTACAACATTTATCTGAATAAAGAAAAGCCCTAAACATGAAGTGGTTTTCCTGTTAACATGCTCACTGTAACAATAATACAAGAATCTTATTTGTATAGTACTTCACAAGCTGGGAGCACAAAGCGCTTCTTGTAGACAGCAAAAAACAATCATATATAAAAGCTCAAAACTTCAGTAAAGAGTAACATTTAAAATAAACTTAAGCTGCACAACACAGCTTTACGATGTTAACAAATAAGACTAGATGTCAGGTGAAAAAGCAATCTGTTCAAATTTGTCTTTAGAAAGGATTTAAAAGCAGAAACAGTGTTGGCCGATCAAATTCTAACTGAAAGATAAGCACTGGCTTTAAGAGTCAGAACTGAAAACAGACACCATCTATTACCAGGTATTCATCTGGCATTCATTCAGAGAAACTAGATGGTTTCTGAGCATCATTCCAATCAGGAAAGAGGAAAAAGGACACTATACAAGTTTTATCTCCATATACTGTCTGTGGCCCTGACAGTGATTCATCTTTCTGAAGCATTAAAATAAATGGGACAACAGAAAGGGCTTTGCGGGAGGTGGTTGAAAATGGTGATAAATCCTGACCACCTGAAGTGCAGTGCAACCAACATAATATAAGATCATTATTACTGATGAGCTGTATTTCTAGATGGCGTGGTAGTGTACATCCAGGTAAGATTGTAGCATATGTCAAAACCTCCACCTGTTACCTTTGACCTGGCAGCACAGAATCCTGTAAAATAACCCAGCCCTGCTTTTTATTCTCTCCTGTGGATCCTTTCTGAGAATCCAGCTGACTCTACAGCTGTCTCAGTGATGGAGAACTTTAATCCCTGGAGAAAAACATTTGAGTTCTGTACAGTCTGAAGTTGAGTTACATCCTGGGCACCAAGACAGGCAAACAATACCTACCTGCCTGAGGAAATAATATGTGAATCATTTTCTCTTTATTTCTAAACGATGACATTGGTCAAAGCTCAGAAATATTACTGAGTTGGCAGAAATGTGAGGGAACTGTTTCTTTGTATCATGTCCAAAGCATAACTTGCTGTTGAAAATAACACCTAGATTCTTAGCAGTTCTTTTAATATATAATATTTTAATATTCATCATTTGTCATTTTAAAAGAGACATTTGGTGCTATGTAGCTTGAGAAATCCAGATAGAAATTTCTCAAAAATGTTCTAGATATTTTCTAAAACCAGTTTCTCAAGAGGCTTTTTAAAGCTGTTGCTAACTTTCTGATGTTTACCAGGTGAAATAACCATGTTCACTTAGTTAGCATAGCTTAGTTAGTGTTAGCATTTCATCAAACAGTTGTTGAAGTATTCTTTACTGATGACTTCCTACAGAAGAGGTGTACTGACACTGATTCTTCCTGTATTATTTGTCCTATTGGGCTGCTGACTTACCGAAGCTCCTCCTTCAAGCGAGCCATTTTGTCGTACAGCCGATCATTCTTCACCTGAATGGGATTATCCGGGACGAACCAGGCTGCTATGAACTTACACATCACCACAACATGCTGTGGAAACAGACACAACCACAAAGTGTTTAACTTTGCTTACTTCAAATGGGCAGCACTGTGTAACGCCAATGTGGAGCACAAACCTCAAATAGGATGATGAAGGCAAAGCGCACAGCCAGGACTATCCAGAACTGAGAAGTCAGACTGAAGTCCTCATTACTCCTGTAGTCTCTGTAGCTGTAGACAGTCGAGACACGTTGTCCTGTTTATCCATCTGACTGATTCATCTGTTCTGTATGGACGGAGCAGAATGAGCTTAAGGTCTTCTTACCTGCACTGTGTGGCGTTGAAGCCACTGTCTGTCTCCCACTGATGTTTGAGAAAGTCTTTTTTAATTGCTTCTTGTGTCGCAAAGGCTGTAGACAGAGTGTCATTTATGTAACCCTGCATGCAGCTGCAACAAACACACAACACACACATGATGAGACACAACATAGTGTGTACGCTACCCCCCGTTTCTACCAGATGACACATGACTGACTGTGTTTGAGTGCTTCCATTCACACAGGGGCCGTAACGGTAACGGTAGACGAGGCGTGGAATAAAGTCTGATGACACTCCAATGACCAGACCGTTAGCAATCACTGCCAACACACCGATGGCCTCCAACACATTCGTCCACACACCTACAGAGAGGAGACAGTTACACACATACAGCTACAGATTACATTTCATTCTGATTTGTTAGAACTAGAACCTTAATCGTTAAGATGTCCTGCTAACAAACAGCACACACTGTAACAAGTCATCTTTATCATCTTCAAATGAAAACAGTGTGCAATCAGAAGTAATCAGTGATACATGTTGAGAACAAACATTCACAGAGGAGGTCAGATAAAGACTTTATTTTGATTCATTATGTTTTCATTGCATGTTCAGTGTATGTACATGTTACTGTAGCACCACTGATATGTTAAAGATTCCCTGTGGAGGTTTTCTTTGACTTATATGTAAACACAGCTTACCAATGTCGTTGGTCTTCCTTGGAACCAGCCGCCGTTCCAGGCGGACCATCTTGATGGCATCCAGGCGAATCTCAAAGATGTTGTTGATGAGAGCCAGCAAAGGGGCAAGAGGGAACGCTGCCACAAATATGGTGGTGAAACTGAACTGGACCACTGAACGGGATGGACAGTAAGTTAATAAAACCAAACAGTGAGATACAGTCTTTCAGAAAATGATGGGTTGTCCTTGTTAGGGCCACAGATATTTGACAAAATATTATGGGACTTTCTAAAGCAGCGAGTAGGGTTGTCAGGTGTGAGTGTGGACCTACCCATCTCCAGGAACTCATTGAACAAGCTGAAGGCATTACTGTCAGCCAGGTGGTAGTTACGCAGCCAGTCCCTCAATTTGCAGATGTCACACGGTTCAATACATCCCTGTTCATCACGGCAGGCCTTCCTGTAACAGTGACCACACTTCCTCTCTAGCTTCTTTGCAGCGTTTCTGCTCAGGCAGCTCTTTAACCACCTAAAAAACACAACATCTTCTCATGAACGCGTGCAGATTCTGACATGTTTACACATGTTTTCTGATGCGGTCTAAGTTGGACATGAACTCATCAGCACCTGTTGCCTTACAGGAGTTGTTGAATTAAAAAAACACCACACTCACGGCACAGTGAACTCAAATATGTTGTTGAGAGTCTGTTTGAGCAGCATGATAACAGCCATCTGGATGAACAGGTCTGTCAAACAACCACTAGGATGGCACTACGACACACAGATCACATCAAAGGGTTAGTGTTGTGGTGCAGACATGCTGTGAGAATGACTCAAGGCTAAGTGAACCTCCTCACCTCCTCCAGTCTCCATCCAGCAATACGCACATAGTTTCCTGGGTGGCCGTTTATCCTGTGTCATGAAAGCATCAACTTCACGTAAACAATCAGCATTCTGAAGTTAAGGCTCAAGTAGTGTAACACAGTGAGACAGCTCCTCTAATTTCACAGCAGAACATACTGGTGGAAACGGCAACTATAACAAGAGTTAAAGAGCTACTTTAAACCAACTAGCTGCAGCCATCTCAGATACTGACGTCACAACCGTCATAACAGTCTGTGTAAAAACTCATTTCACCTCTGAGCTCCATCTACACAAACAGACAGAAACCTGAGCAGAATGTGTCTCCTACAATGTCAGATAAATGTTACTTTATTTAATACATATCTGTGGGAGTGAAAAATAACAACCATATCACTTCCAAATGATTATTGTGCAAGATATTTATGTGTCATGAAATTCACCATAGATGATAATATGGACAATATGGAGCTAGATTTGGTATCATGTTTGTGTCTGGAGGTGTGAGCATAATGAAGTATGCACCAACAGATCACATCTAAACCACATCAAAATGCAGAAACGTAAAAACAATACGAGTGCATTCTGAACATTTGTCCTTATCTGAATCCAGGGACTAAGGACAGTACCTGCCCAGAAAGAAAGCCACATAGAACAGCGAGGAGAAGAGAGTGAAGAACTGGAAGGTGAACATCTTGACTGTGAAGCTTCTCTCTGTGGCAGCGAACGAGTTTGTCTTCTCTGAATACAACAAATAAACAACAATAAACAACGAACACACACCCACACACACACAGAGAAAGTATATAGTGAAATATTTGATGAAATGTCAGGAATATATGATGAATATATATATAATAAATAGATACAGATTATGAATAAAATGAACAGTTGTAATATATTTAGTGAAATTAGTTTATCTCAAAGTGTTTGCACTGCATTAGTATACTTGTTAGTATTTGCAGTGCAACACAGTGAATTAAGTATTACTTTTTCTCACCTATATTACACAGCTTGAGAGAGACCCATCTGTTTACCTACAGGTGGTGTTAAAGGAGAGAGACACACAGAAAGACCAGAGAGACATTTATAAGGTTTGCTTGACCTTGTAACATTTATGAAGTGTGACAATACTGTGAGATGTTTGGCTTATTTATTTTATTTTATTTTATTTTTTTATTTATTAAATTATCACAACAAAATGCAAGAAGCCTGTAAAACTGACATTAGGTCTGAAAATGGTTTGATCATCATTAGGGTCCAAAGCAGGAGGATGTTTAGACCAATAAACAAAGCTCAGGGTGTTTATTTACCTCAGTACAGAGGGTTCAGGGTGTGGATCTGATGCAGTTTTCGCATCATGTCATTTAAAATATAATTATGAGCAGCTGAATGTGAAAAAAAACCTTTATCTTACCTATATTAATACTAACACAACCTGTTCAGCTCATTTTAGAGGAGCTCTTGTTTTGTTAGTCTGGTTTCACTTGGAACTTATGGCAAACCACTTTGGACTAATGTGTGAACGCTTCCAGGTCATAGTAATGACGTAGGAAGAACGTAATAACGTCATGCTGTAATAAAGCCCTGCTCTTCCAATTCTACCGACATCGTGTGCACGCAGCACAAGGATCGAGGTGTACATACCCGGGTCATGATCTGTATGGTGACGTAGTGTAGCACAGCTCCCAGCATCACAGCCACAGTGTTGGCATGGTTGCTGATAAACTCCCAGCCGCTCTCCGACATCAAGGGGGCGGCCACCACTCGAAACACCACCAGGGCTTGAGCGAGGCCGATGATCAGCATCAACTGGAAATCAAGACAACACCAACATGTTGCTTCTTCTTCCCACCAACACTGCACACGCCCTCTGCTGCAGTCCATGAGAGCCATCTTATCCTCTTTTGCTGCAGTCAGACTATATATTCTGCTCTGTGAAGCTCCAATCTGATTTGAAGCTGTACTTATTTTCATTTTATTATAAACTGCACTCATGTTTCTGACTCAGCAGGAGATAATTCAGATTGTCTGATTGACAATCAGATGATGTTACAGATGTCATTCAAGATTAAGGGATCTTCTGGTTATGAAGAAGTTTAACTTTGGCAGGCTGACACTTTACTTGGTTAACATTCCTGCGACAGTGATCTGTGCATATGTGCTTCCAAGGAGAGGACATTTCCTGAGGAATGCTTTTCCCTGAATCACATCTATCAGGTTGTGTTTCTGCCAACAATGCAAACACTGTTTGCGTGTATGTGTGTGTGTGTCTCACCATGAGTGTTACCAGAATGAGGACCAGAATGCTGCGCAGGTAGGAGTGTCTGAACTGCTGGGGTGTACAGTTTGGATCATTGACTATTTCCAGGATCAGTTCTTCCTATCAACACACACACGCATACACAGACTGACCGTTAATCATACATTAAATGTATATTACAAGGACTTTTGCCTCCAGTAATCAAGGGACAACACTTACAAGTATTTAACTAGCAGATGATTTTCTTCAGAAAGGTGCTTTGGATTTAAGTTTGAATTTTGATTTGGTAAATATTGACCAGGATCATTAGCCGATTAGAGCAAAATCGCAACTATACACGTGTTTGTATCTGTTAATATGATCTGTTGTCCTACATCTGAGACAGGCTGATTATGGAGTTAACCCCCCGATCTTAGATCAGCATACGATCAGCATACATTATGAAAAGGTTTCAGACATGATGTCATGACAAAGCTTCAGGTGATACATTCTATTTTGATGATAGAAACGTTAGGAAATGTGATGACAACTGAAGAAATAATGCACTGCTGCACACCATGAGAAAGACAGCAAGGTGACCCTGATTTAAGACATTTCTATGGTCAAGAATTATCAGGCTAACTCATGCATGAAAAAATAAGAATCTGTAAACACAGTCAGTCAGTGAGGATGTGTCTGGTGCTGCTTTTTGATTTAGGATCAAGTTAAACATGCAGGCTATACTGTTTGTGAGTGAACAAACTGATGACTGAGAATGAAGGAGGAAAAAATCTGAGAGATTCTTATTTTATTCTAGATAGTTTTGGAAAAAAATCACTCAAAATGAGTGGTACCATCTAATTAATGAGAAGGTGGACATTCAGCTCATTCAGCTTCCTAACTGATAAATGTAGCAGTGTAGTATTAAATGCTGAACTAAAATCTACAATACAAGATGTGAACATGTCACTTCAACATAAAAAACCTTTATCTTGTGTAGCATAAAGGGGCTAGAACTTGAATTTCATTGTGCGATGCTGTAGAATGACTAACAAATGAAGCTTGAACCAAAATTCACTTTTTTCATTTGTGGACTAACTGAAACTGAGCTCAGATTGATGAAAATGCACTTTTATGGATGAGTTTCAAACGGTCTGAGCGTTTTGGTATCTACACATCACTTTATTGTAGTGAGATGCAACAGTCCACAACTACACAAGATCAAGAATCAGAGAGTCAAAGACACAGAACAATTGGTGAGCTTAGGCAGCTTAGGCAGAAAGCATTACCTCATCCTCACACCAGTCATAGACCTTCCACTGAGAAACATATCTGGCTCGGTGTCTCTTCCACATCTCCAGGAAAAAAGTGGCTGAAAACACACATACAACCAGATTAAGATGAAATCAACTTCACAACAGATCACATTACATTAGACATCAGACTCACCCCAGATTGCCATGAACATAGCAAAAGCCACTGTGCCCTCATTGTCAAACAGATGGCTGACCTGTGTGGATACAAACAGTGACAGAAATAAATCTGGTACCACACTAACATGCAGAAAAAAAGCAGGATCAGCTTTGAACATATTTGCATGAACATATTTGTGTCTAAAATCCTGATCATTAAAAAAAATTTATAACAGCCTTATGTCAGTTGGTTTGTGGTATATTCAGTGACCCTTCCCCTATCCCAACAGAAATGAGCTGATGTAACTTAGCACTGCAGGCCTGTCCTGCCTTTGAGTTCTCTAAATGCTGAAGCTGCAGTGAGACTGATACTCATTTGGTGCTTGATCATAGTTTACAGCTGCAACTCCTTCCTTCCTCTTTAGTTAAATTAGGAAGGTTACACTCTGTCATTGTTACCTGAGGTTTCATTTCACAAACTCACCATAAAAATAGTACAATAAAGCAGAAATGCCTCTGTCAAATGAACATAAAAATGAAAATGAGGCCTGCATTACAAAAGGTGGTTTTGACCAGGCAAGAAGGTCCTATCGAAAAGACAAGTTTTTGGAGTTCGGCTCACACTGACAAGTTAAAGTCAGAATATCTGGACCTCTGTTGCTTTGACCTTCCATTTTAAATAGTTTCTCATAAGGCCTGGACACTATAAATACCCCATTTATGAGCTGATCACACAAACTCATTATCATCACATTATTACAACAACTGAGTTTTAAGATTCAGGAAATGACTATAGAGAAGGCGTGTAGTTCACACAGAGTTCAGGTCAGTTTCATTGGACAGCAAGTACACCAGAATGTAAAGAACCAATCAGCTAGTCTGAGTGGTTGACTGCTATTATCGCCTGTTAATGGTTAATGGTTAATGAGTCAAAAATAGTTTGCATCCATTTTAAGTGAGTAACTGATGCAGTAGCAGGTTACAGCTGGTTGAAGAGATCAGATGAAACAAATAAAATGAAAAAGATGAGATGAGCTCACCTTTGCATAGGTGCAAGTGTCTGACAGCTGCCACACTTTACACCTCTTATCACATTGAGGACACATGGTGATGTTGGACTGACACACTTCCTTACTGAGGACACACAAACAGACAAAGATTAAAGGTTTAAATAAAATAACAGGTTAATAATATTGTGTCCATGATTCACCTGCTATTGGGCATTAAGATACTTCATGCTCATCAAAGAAAGACTTGTTGGGGAGGCAAAAGCAAAGAGACATGCAAGAACCTGTTGGATGTAAAGATTTGTTCTCAGTTGGCCCTACGAGTGATGTGAGTGACCTATTTTATCCAGATTTATATCTGAGATATAAATTCAATTTCCACACCTATTGTTCTCTTCATCATGTGATCATCCTCATGGCTGCTATTTTACTGAGGTTTTCATGGGTTTTGCTGCCATATTTCAGAGCTAGAGTTAACAGTAGTTATCAGATAAAATCTCTCTGACAGTTGCCTCAAAAGTCAATCTGCAGGTCTCCAATATCATCCTCTGTTATAACACCTGACCGTGTAAGATCATCTGCTGTTGGCTGTGATATTCTCTCGTGTAACATCTCTGTGTCTGTCAAACAACTTCCTCTTGTATTAGACATGGAACACTTTTCTTTGGAAAGACATTATTTGTCATCTAATTTTTTATCAAACATTCCTCTCTTTCTTTCTGTCACAGTACAGCTCTGCTCTGACGACTCATTGTTCTCATTGTTCTTAATACATTTCTAAATGTTTTATCTCATCTACACAGCTAACTTTCTCTGCTGGTTGATTGATTTCTGACTCTCCTACTCTTTGTGGACATTTTATATACAAAATGTTCCCAAGTATTGAACTTTCATCTCCTCATGAACAAGTTGCACTAATCATGATAAGATTTCTATTTACAACTTTGTCCAAAAAAGAAATTTTATGACTTTGAAAGGGGGTTACAAGCACACACAAGCTTATAAGAGACAATTAGAAGTTTAGGAGAAAAATATACATTAGGCCAAATGTAATTTTGGTCCCATTTTTTCAAATTCTACTGTTTTAATAGGGACTGTATAAATAAAGTCATGTTAATGCAAAGGAGCTGAGATTCGATTGGTTTAGAACTTTTACAGCATAATATTACTACTACAAAATCTGACTCACATGAGAGGGTTGGTGTTGAAAAAGGCAAGTCCATACAGGAACACTACAACACCTATAGCGGCAGCTGGAACCAGCAGCCTGGTGTACCAGCCTAGCCACAGGTAGTACAGCGCCACCTTTTCTCCAAAGTAACACCTGCAGGGTGGAAACACACAGGCAGACAGTTAAATAAAGCAATCCTGGAGGGACAAAATAGAATTAAGGGTCCTGATGCTATACAGATGCTGATCAAGGTGTCGACACAAATGCTGATACACACCTGTTGACACTTTAACTACTGCCACTGGTGCCCTTGGACAGGGTTTATGTCACCATTCATCTTGTGTTTTATGTTCAAATTTAACAGAGATTAATGCATACAGAAATAACATTAAGTTTCTGTTCAGTGGAGACTGTCACGCTGAAGAAGGAGACCGTCTGGGCTTGATTGGCTGAAGGTCTCTTAAAGCAGTGGACAGGTACAGGGAGGCCAAGAGGGCTGTGGCTTCTGGGACTGATGAGTCAAAAACACGAGTGTGGTAAGAGCCTGTGAACTCTGACCACAGTGGTGCTTTGTCTGTTAGGGTAGCACTATATAACTGCAGTCCATTTACAACTTCACCATCTATGGAGAGGGACTTTCAGTGGCCTCAAGGAAGTTCTGAACTGCCTGAGATCTTCAGCATTTGAGGGTACTACTCAGGAAGTGTATCATTATTTTTAACATCTTTAACAATAACAGACAGACAAACAGAGAGACAGACAGACAGCTACACACAAACAGACAGACAGTTTCATACAGAGAGACAGATAGATAGAGATAGTTGACTGACTTGATGTCGCTGACTGGTTGGCCTGTAAACAGGGCTGACCATCGAGCCCACTTCTTCTTTAGCTGTTTCTGCTTCTTTCTCTGAGAATCATGGGAAAAATCAACAACCACAGCGTTTTTGAAATATCTGATATGTTCACTGAGAAACATGTTAGGGCCAATCCAATCATATTCTAATGGACTGGTACCAGATAAAATAAACTAGATCAAATGACTGTACTTTTTATCCACCTCAGCCAGAAATGCAGCGCTGCTCTCCTTTATCACAGCCAGGACAGTATATCACTATGTCACCGTGTGTGAATATGAAAAATTAATTGGGCACAGCGATGACTGACACTAAGGTTGGCCAAAAACAAAGATTCTTTCTCTCTTCTTTGGCAAGCCATATCAGCAATCACTGATTCATGTTAATGGGAGTTACTTGTGTGTGTTTCAGAGCTCAACCATCATCTGTGAAGGAAGAAGCTCCACTGTGTAACCAGAGCGTTTCTGTAGTTCCAAACTCTCCAACAGAGTGAGACGTCCTCTCTCTGACAGATGCCATGTCAGTTTCAAGAGTCTCTTCTCCAGTTACACTTCATAAATATCAGATTCATAATTTAAGTAATTAGTTTAACAGTTCTGAATTAGGACAGAGGTGTACAGAGATTTAGTACCAGCAGCTGTTATTTTTAGTGTTCAGTACATATTTAATCAGCACTTTACATCTTCTGCTGAGTCTAAATTCTTTTTACTGTATATCCTGAGCGTGTTTGACACAAACATCAGATAAGATAAAATAATATAAAATATTCCTTTATTAGTCCCACAGCAGGGAAATTAACAGGGTTACAGCAGCAAGTGGGTAGCAAAAGTAGAAAAACACTATCAAAATAAACAAGTGAACAATTTAAACAAGAGGAAGTATAAAATGGGAACAATATATAAACTACATTATGTCCCATATTGTCCTACATACATGTTCAGGTAGTAGTTGAGTGTGCTCTGAGAAGTTGTGTCATTTAGGTCAGTATAAGCAGCAGTTTGGACACACTGTTGAGCAAATAATCTTGCTTCAGCAGTTTGAAGAGATCATCCAAAGACTGACTCACCTCATGGAGGCAGAACATGGTTTCAAACACATCCTTCATCAGCAGTTCCTCCAGGTTCTCTGATAGAATAAACCAGAACATACGAAAGGCTGCTGTTTGTCCCATATCACGACATGTTTAATTTCTGTTATATCAATAACCAATATTCATGTCCGCCTGTTGTGTTGCTCTGTGTGGATCATTTGTTGTCATGTTTTCTAAAGGTTTCGGAGGGTCACAGATGGCAACATTAAACTCTATTAAACTAAATATAACTCACCTCCTGTGTTGATGAAGGTCTGATGAAGGATGAAATGGATGATTCGGATTCTGGAGAAACCACAGAAAGTTTAAAGAAGTGCAGAAACTGTATCTGCAGGATCAGAATTAGTGGGTATAAATAATTAAATAATAAAATAAATCCATAGCTACTCTCTATCTGTAATGTATGCTCACTGCCTATATATTTTATAGTTCCATACAACCATTTTTGGGATAATGTGGCAATGTGTGCAAGTGTGTTGGTTTGTATGTGTTACAACACATACATCAATCCATGAGAAACAAATCCATTTACAAAACATTTTGTGTAGATCTGTATTTGATCCATGATCAGAGTTTTGGAAAGGTCTGTGTTCATGTATTTCATAGATAGTTTACTGATGACATGGATCATATTTTCCTAAAACTGGATATTAAGTTGGACCTCTGGAATAAAGAGGTAGGGGAAAGTGAACAAAGTTGTGCCACTATGCACCATCAACAACATGCTTTCCTAAAGACGCTGATTCTTCATTGACCTGTTGTTGTCATGCTTCACTGTGATTGGCTGAGAGCGATTTATCAATCTGATCTATGCTCATCTTAGTCCTGCTCTTTTCCACCCTGTGCTGCCTCACATACATGAACCAAAAGTCTGTAAGACCAAAATCTACTACTCTAAACATGAAGCACTGAGCACTTTGTTCTGGTTTGCACACTTATCACTTATCAGCACTGCTGGTGTAGTGGTATCATACAAGATTCCCATTCTTGTGACCTGGGTTTGATTCGCGGGCAGTGCACTCATTATGAGGCGGCAGTAGCTCAGTCCATGGGGACTTGGCTTGGGAACCAGAGGGTCACTGGACCAGTCTTCATGGAGTGTGGACTGGTGGCTGGCCCAGTCCAGTTCACCTCCTTGTGCATGTGTGTGTATTCCTATGTATGTGTAAATTGTGTCACAACAGCAGAGTGTAAATGTGAATTTCCCCTGGTGGGATCAATAAAGGTTTCTTCTTCTTGAACAGTTGGGGAACATTTTGTCCAAAAATAAATTGGTTTGGAACTTAAAAAGATGGTTCCAAGCTGGAGCTGTCATGAATTGAAAAGTGGGACGATATCAGTGGGCGTGTCATGTTCAACAGGTTAGAGGATGAACAATGTCAATAATTAACAGTGCTTGTTTTTTTTAGACAAAAACATCTGTAAAGAGCAAAAAGCTTGCGGGTAGCCCAATGTATTCCACCATCTTGCTACTACTGTTTACTTCTGTTGTGCATTGTGCAACACCCTCTGTTGATGGTGCATCTGTGATTACAGGCAGACTGGTTCAGTGGATAGTGCCATGGTTCAGAGAATCCTGATCAGAGCCAGAGCTAAGCTCGTGGAAAAGATATGGGTGAAGGTGAGTACAGATCAGAGGGTGTGGTGACTATAAATACACTCTCAGCTAGTCACATCACTCATGGTTTTCTTTGGACGGAGCCAGGTTAGCTGTCATAGTGTAATAGTTTAGGGAAAAACATTTAGTTGGGGAGGAAGTATCGAAATATTACATAAAGCTGTGATGTTGTCCAGGAATGCTGGAGACTTCCGTAGGAAAGAACATAATGTTATTGTTAAAAACACACTTGAAATCAGAAACAAGCAGCTCCACCGTCAGATTGAAAACTACATAACCTTTGCCTTCTGATGAAACACCACAACCACTGTAGAAGTAAAGTTTCCTGGAAATACCTACAGTAAAGGTTTCACCATCATCTGTCACTGCGACTGTGGCATGTGTGTGTGTGTCTACCTGTTAGCCTGGTTAACAGCTCCGTTCTCATTTCCACACCAGTTGCAGGAGTCAGAGACTTTGAGCAGGTACTGGTAGTCTTCAAATATCTCATTTGGAGCGCGGAGGCCAAAAAACACTTTGTCATCGTGGATGATCCTCTAATACACACGAACAACACACATGCGACATGAAATGAAACTTCATACCATCACTCCCACTATATAACATCACGTCACGTGTATTTGGAAGAAATGTGGCACAGTGCAGGAAGCAGACTCACAGTGATGGTGATATTTTTCTTCTCTAGTTGCTCGATGAAGGCTCTCTGTCTCTGAGCCTTCTGGTCCCTGTCATTGTCCACCTTGTGGGCTACCAGTATGTAGTCAAATGTCCTGTGGGTGGGCTGTTCAAAGACAATATCCCCCCATACCACATGAAATATTAACATATTACACATTGTTTGTACTGTTAAGCAGCTCAAAAGAAGTATTGTCCTACCAAAACAAAGTATATCAAACACAGTCTAACTCTAGCTGTTTACAGTGACCTGAACTTTCTGATAATTTTATTTGAGAATCCTTTTTGTGGTGTGTTTCTATTGTACTTTGTCTCGTGCCTTTTGATGTCTTGTATGAAGCAGTTTGAATAGCCTTGTTGCTGTCTTTTCTACATAAATAACCTTGTCTTGACCTATATTTATACAATTTCTGTCTTTTTCTCAAAACAATAATCTGACATCACACACCCACCTCACTCATGTTTCATGTGAACTGAACCAAACGACACTGTCTGAAAACAAGCCGTTATCTCCATATTTAAACTATATCCCGTCTCCCCCTTCTCCGTGATGGCCGGCTTTTGAGCTCCACTATTTTGTCCGCCTCTCTTACTTATGATGGACAAAAATATGTGTAAATTGTTTGCTTTTAGTCAAGGTCAGTCTTTCAGGGTCAGGCCCTTCACTGCCAGGAAGTCTTAATGCTACAGAACACTGTATATTAGACAATTATACCATATATTATATTTTTTCCAGCTTTGAGACAATAGTTTGGAGAAAGGAGGACATTCCAAGCCATAAATAATCATTTTCACAGTTTGGTGTGGACAAGGTATGCACAGAGCTCTGAAGTCATTAACATCCAACACCAACCAAAGACTAGGACCAGCATCAGTGTTGCTGATGCGTCTGAATAAAGGCAAAGTCCTGCAGCAGATGAAAGCTCTGCTCTGTACTGAACACACAGACATGAGAGTAATGTCACGTGCCCATATGAACACTGAAAGCGGTTCCTCTTCACGGGATGGGGGACTAAACCCACAGGCCTCATTCTGAAATATGTTCTAAAGATTATCTCAAGGACAGAAACACAAAGAAGAATGACAGGCTTTGAATTAACTGTGTTCAGATTTCTCCACATTTCCACACTGTGAAAATCAGTCTGGGAAGTATTGATGGCATTTACCCTGTACACCCTCTTCTACTGTTAGACGTCTATCATTTTGACCCACTGAAGCAGCAGCGTTTCAATACCTCAGTGCAGAAAGACTAAAGGCAGGTGCAACACCCCCCCTTATCTACATTTTGTATCTTGTTAGCTGACAAGCTTGGCACCCACTCATCCAAGGAGTCAGCTGGGTCTGTCCCAAGACACAACTTGAGGTTACTACATCTGCTCTGAATAATGCTTGTTCAGGTCGATTTAGATCCATGCTCAGATGGAGCATAGTAAAAGGTGGATCGCATCCTGTTGTTCACAGTTAGAGCAATGAGCGCACCTAACAGAGCCATTAAAGGACACGCCTGTGCTTTCTTTAATGTGCAAATGAGTCTGCTGCTATGAACAGTTTCACTGTTTTATCTTGAATAGTGGCAGAAGATCTTTCAGATAAAAGCCAGGATGTGCTCATGTCTGATGGCACACAGGTTTATCTGTTCAACAGTGACAGTCCTTTTCATATGAGCAAACATATTCCCCATATTTGCATGTGACTGACGAGCTTCGCCTGCACTTATCTTGTTAATGTAGAGAAGGTTCAGGTGAGAGGAGGACAGACAGGGATTCTTACCGTTGAAGGTAGTAAAGGCTCAGTGTCCTTCTGTCTGTCGCACAGCTCCATGTTTTCCTTTAACACACACACAAACACGCGTACACACACACACACACACACACAGAAATAAGTTTAGCATTACAACTACATGTACAGTACACACAGTGTCATATTACAGATATCGACAACATTTTTGAGCAGTCAAAGTTTTAATCCAGAGTCACTTTTCCTCTTACATGTTCTGGACAAATCATAAAGGCAAGCTTCTGACAGCTTCTTCCTCTAATGTTAGCCTTGTTGTGGCTAATTTTAGCAAAGATATGATGCAAACTTTATGACCTTTATCTGAGTTATTATTACACTGTGTGCCAGTACTATCTCAATTGCTGTTAGAGATTTCACTTTACATTTGCAACTGTCAGTTTCTTTTCCTTATTAAATCAAACTCCTCTTTTCTGTATTTTAGTGAAAAAAGGGCACATTTGTGATAATCTATGTAGATCTCAAACAAGCACTGGATACTTGTCTGTGTAGGATTCACACATCTGACTGTTTCTATCAACAAGGGCAGGCTAAATAAGACAGATCAGTTCAGACTACATGCTCCAGACTGATCCTCAGGAGAATCAACACACAGTAAACAGATGAACCTTCAGGACTATTAGACTGACTTAGTGTGTTCCTAATTAACTGGACACTGACTGAACTGTACATGTGAGAAGATCTCCGGTGACTGCTCGGTAAGTGTGACAAGTTGAATGACATTAGCTTAAATCAACACTCAGCATATCTACTTGTGAAATCTGAAATCCTCCCTGTAGCTGTTGTGATTCACCCGAATGCATTTAGTTCAAATGTCACAGCTCTAATTAAATGGTGGCCGGCTGCGAGTCTTTGTCTTCCTCTCTCGCAGACAGTAGGCAGCCTGCAGGTTCTGACCTGCCTGACATGTTTCCTCCAGCTCTCGCCTGCGTCTTTTTTGTGTTACTGTTTCTACCTTTTACTGACTTCATACATATTTATAATGCGTATAAGATGACTGATAAGCCAGTGAAACTTTAGCATGGGCGTGACCCCAACTGCTCTCTGTAACAAACAGGTTATGTCCACACACACTGTCACACTACATCGTCAACTACAGTCCTGCTATGACTTCACAGTCACAGAGCTTGATTGAGATAATTTGGTTTTCCAAGAAGCTCCACCTTCAGTAGTCAGAACCTCAGGGTCTGCTTTAGATGTTTTTGATTTCTGGTTTAGCTTCTGAAATATACTCACTAGTCTTCTCTTCTTCACTTCTTTATATGACATTTCACCTCAATCTTTGTGAATCTGTGACTGTTTTCCCCATTGTTTGCAGAGCAAGGGGGGGGGGGGAGTGGGGTTATTGAGTGAAGTGTGACTGTTCCTAGGTCAGTCTCAGATATGAAGCAGAAACAAGACAACTGTTTTGAAGAGCTTCAGGATGAAGTGTTGTGGAAACAATGTGCACATTAACAGGAGGCTTACTATATCTGCTTCTTTGTTCCTTTTAGGAGAGCTTTTCTAACAAGTGTATGAATGACTCTCATATGACAGATTTGGTGTATTGTTAGATTTAATAGATAAACCTGAGTACTTGGTGTTCTTCCTATCTATTCATGTGAGTGTTTATTGATACAGTTACTATTACTCCTTGTCTTTTTGTCTGCTTGTTATTGTTCCTGGGCTTCCATCAGTCAACTCTTACCTCATATTACTTACTGACTACCAGCTGTCCATGTCACACATTAAATCATGCCGTGTTTGTAGTCTGATATTGGGTCATTCCTGCTACAGATGTGACTCATGTCCTGCTGTATGCGTCACTTACAGGTAAACATATCCATGTCTTATACAACAGTACTGCACTCCTAAACTGGTGTTATAACCATTATGATGTAAAGGGCAGGGTGCACTCTAACTCCAGCTGTTCAACACATTCACATGTACAGGTATGAAGTGTAAAATACTAAACTACTCGAAAGGGTACTAAAGTAAAAGTACTTAGTTACATAGAGCTACCTCAGTTAGTCTGGCTGTAGTCCATTAGTTCACACAATCTGTTAGCAGAGAGCAGCTAGCAGCAGCTCCCACCGACCCTCACAGTCAAACAAATAAAGACTGTTTACCTCCTCGACCTTGAAGAACATGTTGGACGCTGCTCGGTGTTCACGTCAAGTCCGCTCACAGAAAAAAACTACATGTTCACCAACGTTACTCCATCTTTAAGGGCAGCCAATCACGCATTTATCTCCTCAGTGACTTCCGCATGCTTACAGGTGAGCCGCTGTGATGTGAACAGGTGAAGGTGTTAACCTGTAGCCGCTGACGTCACGCTTCAGCGAGACTCAGCGGCTAAATGTGGCGTTCACGCTCCGCGACAAAGATGGGATGTTTTCCAGCTCAGTTTGCAGTGAGGAGATACTTAGTAACTACTGACCTTCACACTGGAACACACACACTGTTTGGAGTACAGATAGAAAAAAGGACAGAGTTAAAAGTACAGACATTTCAACCCTCCTCATCATCCTCTCGTATAAACACAACCTGCTAAGAGTTCATGGAAAGTAACTACATTTACTCAGGTACTGTAGTATATTCAGCTACTTAATACATCTGCTGCACCACATGTCAGAGAGAGAGACTCTTTACTGCACTACAGCTGGAGCCCCTGGTTACTTTGATCTGAGATTAAAACATCTTTGCTTGTGTGAGATGATTAGTTAGATGAAACCACACAGACAGGTCAGCTTCACCTCAGTGTGTAACAATATTCACATGCTGCTTACACAGTAGTGTGTCTGATGGGCTGGGTAGGGCTGTGTGTGCAGTCAGCACTGTCCAGTAATAATATACAATAGGTCAGTATGTGACAAATATAAGCAGAATGACGTAATGCCAGTAATGCCTCTCTGATTTGAATCAAAGAATTCATCTCATCATCACACGTCTGACTCCTTTATCTTCTCCTTTTTAAAAAAAAAGGAGGTATTCCAGTTTTTAATATGGATATAATTTCTTTTTCTAACGGTATTAACATATTAAACTTATCTTTACATGATATACTGTAGTTTTCCAGAAACAAGCTGTTGCCCTCTTTGAGAATACACTAAAATGCACTCGTGTTACTATCTAAAGAAACCAAAAGTCTTTATACAGTAAGAATTCCTCCATAAACAGTAAGGCTCATCTTGAATTTAGTTTGGTGTTCATGTAATGACATTTCAAGACAATCCATCTTTACCTACCAAAGAGATAGAAAACATCTGTACAGACTATCAGCTTCACTGATGCTTCATCAGTACACATTATGATGGACTGTGTCTGTCATTTCTTATTGATGACTGTACTGCACTGAATGTGTAACAATATGAAATAAGCGAGTCATCTTTCCATCCCTTCTTGACACATGAACTCACTGAGAGGCTGGGCCTGAAACAGGTTCACTCACATCAGTCTTTACTCGGCTGAACTGCTTCTTGAGACAAGTACCTCACACATTGATTTAGTTTATTAAAAAGCAGCAAAACTGCTACATTTTCTTAAGTGTCTGTAGCCATGACAACAAACAACAGAGGGTTTTTATCCCATCTGGGCAGAATGCAGCAGGTCAAGGTCTACCCATCATTTCCCTGTGTCCTCACAGTCTGTAGACAAATAAGACATTTTCATAGTTTTTACAGTCAGTGACCTAATCCTCTGAAGCCGAGATGCAAAACAAGCTTGATAAAACCACCAGATGTTGAGCTATAGTGCAGTGAGTGAACATGTAAGCGTTCAGTGGCTGCTCTGTGATATGCAAACAGTGGCTGTTAAATGCCTGAGATAAAAGCAATCATTTAACTGAAGAAGATATCAGCAGACTTGGGCCAAGCATTTATGTTTGCCCTTGAAAAATGGACACAGAGCCTTTGTGTTGGTGTTACCTCACTGTGACATTATAAACACTCAGTGTCCACCTGTACAATCTAATGCAGTCAGGCAGCCACATATTGTGATTCACCTCTCACTTATTTTTAGCATGAATCCACTCCTCTTCCTTGAAAACTGCTGCAGAAAACAACATGTAAACCGGAACAACTGAGGTGGAGCAGATTCTTTGCGACACCTTCTGGGAGTGTTTCCACTGTATGTCGTTTTCATTATGAATCTGTGGTTGTCCAGGTATTGTTCTTGCTGGCTTCAGGCCACAGCTTACTGAGAAACGTACATAAAGGAATGCTGAAATGTAGTGTGTGTGTGTGGAGGAGGAGTTTGTTGATTAGTGTCAGGCCTGCTTCATCTTGGCTTAATATGAGTTGTTACCACCTTCTGCTATAACTCAATAAATCACCAAAACATAATGTTTTGCCACCGGTTGTATCTTTTGGTCTTGATTTTTTAGGTGATTCTTGAGTTGATGATGCTAATGGGTGCTCACATTTCACTGTCTGACCTTTCATAGATCTGGTCATGTCTTCTAAAATCATGTCTGCATGTTAAAATGGCCTTATCTTCACACCTGCTCTGACACATTTTAGTAGAGATGATAAATAATAGCAGTGAAAGAACACGTCCCTGTGGGGAGCAGTGGAGGAGCAAACTTGGTCAGACAGACTTCCATTTACTCTTTGTGTCCTGTTAGTCAAACAGTGAAGGATCCATCCCACAGGACTGTGACTGAAGTCAAACTGTACTGAAAGCCCTCTGGTTAGAGTATAGGGTTGAAAGTGTTAGAAGATGAGAATGGAACAACAAATAGAAGCATGACACTCATTTCCCTGCAAGTGATTTGAAAAGCCAATTAAATAAAATGACTGTGACACTTGTGACTTAACTACAAGCCAACATGTGTGCTGGGGAAAGATCTGTGA